>NWSH02000329.1:5282013-5305605 GCA_002382865.2 Heliothis virescens | reverse complement strand
TAGGCGTCAAGGCCGCAGGGATACGCAAGCAATTTATATGTTGTCGTATTAAGAACAATAGGTACTTACCAGAATATAAGATTTGGTTGCTATACTTTGATACTGAACGGAGAAAAAAAATAAAATAGATTTTCTCCCATACATTTTTATTTTCGATATTTTTTTTTTACGTGAAGGAGCAGTTTTTTTGAAAAGTTGTAGTAATAAGTATTAATCAGTGTTAAATTTCCTATACGAAACAATTTTTAGTTGAGTTAAATATGCATTTTCGATCCTATGTCCACCTTTTTGAAAATCCGGACCACTGTGCGGCGGCCCACTCTTGCGCAAGGCCACTAGGGACACCTGCCTCTGCAGCCAACTTGGACTGAGAAAGTAGATGATGTCATAGTTTATCAATGCAGGGCATAATGCAGTTTCTGTTATCGAATTCGTCTTGTTATCTTAAT
The DNA here is from genome assembly GCA_002382865.2 of Heliothis virescens. Classification (NCBI taxonomy): domain Eukaryota; kingdom Metazoa; phylum Arthropoda; class Insecta; order Lepidoptera; family Noctuidae; genus Heliothis; species Heliothis virescens. The sequence goes on along the minus strand of NWSH02000329.1, from coordinate 5,305,156 downwards.
TTGATTGCGAATTGTAAATAGATCATTTCCACTTAGTTTCTTCATCATGCCGTGTTCTAATGAATCATTTGGTTTTACCAATCATCACGTATGACCATGAGACAGACAATCGATAGTCTGTAGTTTAAAATGTATGTTATGGTAAGGATAACTTAAGATTAATATTTTTCCGTGTTTTTGTGGTGTTCTATGAACCGTAGTATCTCAATCAAACCGGTATCTATTTTATAAGGTCTTTGTTTTGATCCTCACACATGTTTTTGTCAGTTTGTGCTTGGCTATTTTTAACACTTCACAGAATAGTTACGTTCTCATATTCAGCAATATGGCTACAATGGTTATGGTTAAACGATTTAATAAATTAGTTGACTCTAAAGCGGTACATATTCGAAATCAAAACCATTTATAAAATGTTACATTAATTAGCTATCTGATTAAAATACTTGCGGCATAAGAATTCCACACATTATATCGTATTTAATAAAATTATAATGGTATATTGTTAGGTCGCCAACGGTAAAAATAATGTGTATCAAGTGTTGATGAAATTCTTGTCGTGCCATGAATTTTATTACGTCTAGCCCCAGCGTCTCCTAAGAAAATATTTCGCCACACACACGCGACTATCGTTGAATTTTCAGTAGCTAAAGCTGACATGTATTACCAACAACACGAGAAAAAATAGTAGTAGCCCATTTTTTCTGCAATCTTGAAGTAGGCGAAGGTATTCTTGCTAGTCTTACAATGTAGTCACAAAAAATGTTTTGGCTGTCTGTTTGGGCGACAAAATGTTATACGTTAATAGCCTTTTTGATGGTCCATAACAGTTAGATAATGGTCTTTTGTAGTTAGTTACCTCGTAACTAGTTTATGAGCTACGTGTTACAAAGTATAGCAAATGACTTCTGTTGGAATGTCAAAAAATACCAACGCAAATATGCTGTGTAGTAGCTGTGTTATGCCATGACTGTGTCATACTTACCTGGTTCATCCTGCCTAGACTGACAAAACGATGCTGCTTATTTATATCTTGAAATAATGAAATAAGATCATCCAACAACTTTTCAACCGACTTCCCAAAAAGGAGGAGGTTCTCAATTCAGATGTTTATTTCCTTTTCTAACAATCAGTTTGGGACCCAAAGTAATATAATTTTTGCGACGAAACGTTATACTTATTACACCTTGCCAGAAAACATTAATGGCCGGTTTCTGAGTCTCGCTATCGAAAGGTTATCTATTCATTTTTAAGGGAAAATGAATAGATAAACCACCGATAAAGGTGCTCAGAAACTGGCCATAAGTCATCGATATTTACAGTTGTTGCCCTTAAACAACTGCCCTTGCATTTCGTGACATAATTTGGTCCAAGACCTGAAATGCGATTTTGAAAGCGAGCCGAGGTCGTATCGCCATCATTGAAGTATGTGAATTTTATGTTTATTTAATTCACACCTCATATTGGTACGACGAATGAGGTTAGCGCGGGTGGTATAAAGAGCCATCGGCATTCAAGACGCGCGCACGCAGCCTGTAAGCAGACCATATACATGCTATTGCTGAGCGAGATCGCTTTTGTTTTAGCTTCACACACGTTTCGCTGTATCGACCCGTTATGTTGTCTGGTCAACAGATTTCAATTATTTTTTTAAACCAATTCGACTACAACCAAAGGTTGTCTATAAGAAACTGCTTTTTAGCCATCACACATTACAAAATATTGCATATTTTTTGGTATTGTACTAGTTTCTTATTGGTGTACAGACTATTCTGTTCCTTCGAACTCATAGGAAGATTTTTATCCTTCGGTTTTAAGCATCAGACTGCTGAAGGTGCTGACCATGATAGCATTTCAATGCCATAAAAAATGAAGTATCAATTGTTTTCACTCCATACAAGATGTTGATGTCGATGATGTAAGTCAGCCGAGTAACGTTTTGGGTNTCAAAACCATTTATAAAATGTTACATTAATTAGCTATCTGATTAAAATACTTGCGGCATAAGAATTCCACACATTATATCGTATTTAATAAAATTATAATGGTATATTGTTAGGTCGCCAACGGTAAAAATAATGTGTATCAAGTGTTGATGAAATTCTTGTCGTGCCATGAATTTTATTACGTCTAGCCCCAGCGTCTCCTAAGAAAATATTTCGCCACACACACGCGACTATCGTTGAATTTTCAGTAGCTAAAGCTGACATGTATTACCAACAACACGAGAAAAAATAGTAGTAGCCCATTTTTTCTGCAATCTTGAAGTAGGCGAAGGTATTCTTGCTAGTCTTACAATGTAGTCACAAAAAATGTTTTGGCTGTCTGTTTGGGCGACAAAATGTTATACGTTAATAGCCTTTTTGATGGTCCATAACAGTTAGATAATGGTCTTTTGTAGTTAGTTACCTCGTAACTAGTTTATGAGCTACGTGTTACAAAGTATAGCAAATGACTTCTGTTGGAATGTCAAAAAATACCAACGCAAATATGCTGTGTAGTAGCTGTGTTATGCCATGACTGTGTCATACTTACCTGGTTCATCCTGCCTAGACTGACAAAACGATGCTGCTTATTTATATCTTGAAATAATGAAATAAGATCATCCAACAACTTTTCAACCGACTTCCCAAAAAGGAGGAGGTTCTCAATTCAGATGTTTATTTCCTTTTCTAACAATCAGTTTGGGACCCAAAGTAATATAATTTTTGCGACGAAACGTTATACTTATTACACCTTGCCAGAAAACATTAATGGCCGGTTTCTGAGTCTCGCTATCGAAAGGTTATCTATTCATTTTTAAGGGAAAATGAATAGATAAACCACCGATAAAGGTGCTCAGAAACTGGCCATAAGTCATCGATATTTACAGTTGTTGCCCTTAAACAACTGCCCTTGCATTTCGTGACATAATTTGGTCCAAGACCTGAAATGCGATTTTGAAAGCGAGCCGAGGTCGTATCGCCATCATTGAAGTATGTGAATTTTATGTTTATTTAATTCACACCTCATATTGGTACGACGAATGAGGTTAGCGCGGGTGGTATAAAGAGCCATCGGCATTCAAGACGCGCGCACGCAGCCTGTAAGCAGACCATATACATGCTATTGCTGAGCGAGATCGCTTTTGTTTTAGCTTCACACACGTTTCGCTGTATCGACCCGTTATGTTGTCTGGTCAACAGATTTCAATTATTTTTTTAAACCAATTCGACTACAACCAAAGGTTGTCTATAAGAAACTGCTTTTTAGCCATCACACATTACAAAATATTGCATATTTTTTGGTATTGTACTAGTTTCTTATTGGTGTACAGACTATTCTGTTCCTTCGAACTCATAGGAAGATTTTTATCCTTCGGTTTTAAGCATCAGACTGCTGAAGGTGCTGACCATGATAGCATTTCAATGCCATAAAAAATGAAGTATCAATTGTTTTCACTCCATACAAGATGTTGATGTCGATGATGTAAGTCAGCCGAGTAACGTTTTGGGTATACCATTTTTTTTTTATATCGATGGGAAATCATCAGTATGACCCCTCCCGCTGTGGGTGACAGCGGAAGGGAGTGTCAGACTTTTGCTGACCAAAACCCACCGTGTTCCTTCGGGAGCCCTTTGTGTGCCAAGGCCGCAAGGGTATACCTTGATTCATTATTTGACCCTCGTTCTGGATAGCGTCACATATAGTCAGATCACAAGTTCACCAACAACTGTCCGGTATTAGTAGGCATCGAGTTCGAAAACTATGCAATCGATAAAATCAGTAAGCTTAAACTTGCGTTGCATCTTGTTGACAGCGAGCCAGACGGCTGGCATAACACGGTATACTTAATCGGTATTGCTAATATTGAGATTAGCCAATGTTTAAAAACATAATGTTAGTGCAAAACACCGGACTCGTTTTCATATTGATGGAATAACAACATCCATTTAGGTTGAGTAAGTTATCGTGAGCTGATTTTAAGAAACAGTGAATTGAATAATATTGCGTTGTCGAATTATATCAGGTTGCAATGCAAGTCATTGAAAATATAGATCAAGTCAAATCAGCAAATTAAGAAAGATCCTAAAGAGGAAAACTCCTTATATTTTTTATCTTTATAAGCCGTTGACTACTGGGAATTCCAACACCAAACAAATGACCTTAGCTTATGGTGTCAATTATTCTACTCTGTACACGATCGATTCGCCTTATTGACGTGATTCCCATTGCAAACGGCAATAAGGCCATAAAGTTACAGTAGGAAAACTTAGGATTACACCAGCAAATCATTGACACGACAGAGGTCAGAGAGGGAGACCACAAGAATGAAGGTATAGTCATTTTCCTTAAACGAGGTGTTCCGAGAAGTTTCCAAAAAAATTACGATGTGGATGTGACATGCATTCTTTGCTACATATCTGGTTTTTGTGATTAAACCCGATCGTAAATGAACCGATGTTTATAAAACGATCAAACTTTTATCTTTGTAATTATCTAATCATAGACCGACAGGTCTTGTTCCTTTTCATCCCATAGAAATTCCTTACGTATCCAAAACATAGGACGAACAGATTCAGTACCACAAACACAGTCTTTTCAAAACACATTCCTAGGCTCACCTTGGATTGTCATTCTCCCAATTTGAAAGCTATTATAGTTCTCGAGTCCGTATACTCCATCCCATGTCGATGTCTTTTATAGCCTACGAAGGTTTGGTTCCAATCAAAATTTCCTCTTCATCACTTCATACAAGGTTAATGCTGTCGTTTTATCAAACGCTTATTCATGATTTTTTTACTATTTTTGCAAAACTTGTCTTAAAATCTTCCGTTTAAATTAAGCAAGTTATACCAGGAAATGGACAGTTGTATTTACTTATAATTATAACGTCATCAACGATAGCAAACGTCTTGAATCTTGATTGTAATAATTATCCTACCTCGTATCCTTTCCTTATCAAAGTCCTCGGATGAACTATTCTGCTGTTTACCAGGGTTTATATTAAATCCGTATGATGGGCAGATCTTGTGAAACATTTTGATGCAACTGGGCCCGCTGCTAATTAATTTGCCACGAATTTTTACAAATTCACCTTGAAGTTGTATTCACTTACGTAAATCGAATCAATCGTTATGTAGTGGACTTTGAGCTCTTTTGAAATTGAAACTGTTTGTTCGTCGTTGGTCAGCGAAGTGCAGAACAAGTGTTGTAGGTACTTTAGAGAAGCTAGGATGGAGCTTGCACAATTCGTTCATGAGTCATTCGACAATTCTTGCTTTATTTTGATGATGGCAAGTTAATTTTAAATAGTAGTATGAGTTTTTTTTAAACCAGTTGTGAACTCAACCATGGCTGGTTTCTGAGCACTGTGGTAGCTCAATTTTTAAGGTAAACGGAACACACAAACCGCCGATAAAGGTGTTCAGAAACAAGCTATTCACTGAAGAGGGCACTGTTCCCGGGTACATTATGAAAATCAGAAATTCGTATCTTAAAAGAAAAGTACCTTCATGCCCTCACTTTGTGTGAATGTTTTCTAACAGTCTCGTAGTCTAAAACATAGCTACATTTTCTGTACACCACTATCAAGACAAGGTACGATGTCTATCGCGTTGCTAATCTGAAATACATCAGGCAGTCCTTGTTAGTCGGAAACGAACCATCTAGCTTGTAAGGTGAAGGCTAGCTATCTATTGTTCTACGCTATATTTCTAGACGAATGGGTTCGGACTGCATACAAAACATTACTCCCTTTTCTATCAGAGATAGTGGTAGTTCCGAAATGTTATCTGTTTTTGTATTAACAGGTTCAAGGATTTTGGCAACAGCACTTCTATTTGGAAATGTACAGACGACAGCAGGTCAGCCTACCCGAATCAGTCAAATTTTACCAATCGAACGTTAACCTAGCTTCCACCATTGTGATAAGGTTGAAAATCGATTGCAAAAATTATAGATGGTGGTAACTTTGTGTGCTGTCGTTTTTATATTTTGTATCAATATACAGGTGGATTTTTTAAATGAAAAGGAGAATATTTTTTTTGGAATCTTACAAAAAATCTCAGCTTTCCCAGTTTTTATACGTTTGATGATTTAAGATTACAGTAATCGGGAAGGTATAGAAGTATTCATAATCTTCTTCTTCTTCTTCCTAGCGTTTGTCCCGTCTCGTGACGGGGTCCGCTTTCCGTATAGAAGTATTCATAATGAACCAGTTAAAGATCAAAATGGGATGTCTGCAGAGGAATACAAGGTCGTGTATCACAAAATAAATAAGTATTACCTTCTTGTAAAATCCTTGACCCATCGTAAAAAAACTGGATACATTTTGGGTGACTTGCATCTGGTTTCGCAACACTTCGGAAAGGCAATATTATGCGATTTTTATTGAACTCTGTACATTTACGTACTGCAAGGTTCTACTGCAGTGACCTTCGCTGCATAAATACGAATTCAGCATGCAAAATTAAATGTAATTAAAGAGACATTAAAATTATCCTGTTTAGACGCCAATTGCGAGTTTCGTAAGAAAACAAAATGGCTTCTTACTTGGACCTGCTCATTAGCAGGCAATTAATATTCTATTACGATCCAGTTTAACTAACATTAGTTGTGATGGTTTTAGCAGAGCAATGCACATAATTGAATTTTTCAAAAATGTAGTTTAAAATCTACATCTAGGTAATTAAGCCTAGTAACAATAAGAACGACTGTCTTTTTATACAAAAGCTCGTTATGAACACCTTATTTTACAAAATTGAGGATGTATTGTCTCCAGATAATAAATAAGTATATTACAATATAGTATAAGTATATTACATTACTTACGAGGTGTTGATTGAGTTATTGCTTATGGCTCTCAGAATTCGAAATCCGTTTAAAGCATAGATCGAAAGCATTCATCTGCCTTATTTGCACTCAGCATAATTCCAAAATCGTCAAGATTTTCCAATGTTTATTTAGTTCACTTACGTGATCAATCTGTCCATCGATTTAGAGATGCAAATATTTTAAAAGCCATTTTGCATTCGATATATTAAAATGCACGAAAGCATCGAATCTTATCGATAAATCGGCCAGGAGGAAGTAATTTACGTGTTAGTTACGTGCAAAAATGTATGCCATTGTCTTAATTCTTACGTAAGTTACATTTGTGGAACCAAACATTTACTAAGGGTTAGGTGAGGTTTAGAACTTATATTATAACACTAGCTTCGGCCAGCGGTTTCACCCGCGTCCCGTGGGAACTACACGGCGCACCCGAATAAAAATTAGCCCATAGCCTTCCTCGATAAATGGGCTATATAACACTGAAAGAATTTTTCAAATTGGACCAGCAGTTCCTGAGATTAGCGCGTTCAAACAAACAAACTCTTCAGCTTTATATATTAGTATATAGATTTTATACCACAAGGAAGCCATTTATTATCGGATACGGATATCCTCGTTATGTTTTACGGTACCTAAGTCAACACCACCTACGTTCGTAGTGGCCCATCGCCCACGAAGTCGGTTGTCGTTAACCCCAGAAATACTTTTTATTTACGCAAATGTAAATTTTGTTATTGTCATCAAATGACGTCTTGGGTCTAAAATTAAAATACTGGTTAAGTTTTAGATGTACTTGTTTTTTATTTATTTGTTTAAAGTTATAAATAAATTAACTGACCAGTTGTTGAAGTAAACAATGACTTAGTGTAAAAATAGAAACTAGTTCTATATCATGTTAAGTTCTTTCAATAAACACCAAATAAAATTAAATCGTGAGAAATTAGCAGAAATCACGATGAAAAATCTTCTAATCAATTTTCCCAGCACCAAACTGTAGACGCTAACGACGAGGATAAATGAGTATCCTGTAATACCAATAGATACTACCAATGTAATTGCTATACAGTCCTCGATATGACTTTTCGTACCTGCTCAGTCACGCTACCTCACGTGAACCCATAAATCTTAAGACCCAGTATCTAGTATTCGAGATTTTTACAATACCAACATTAAACGCCAGTGTGCAAACAGGAAAATGCTTGAAGACAAAATTAAGTGTCACACGCAATCAACTGGTTCGTGAGAACAATGGCGCTGTTTGTCTAGTTTGCTTGCTAAACAAGGCTGTGCTTTATAGTCCTGGGTATACGAAGGTTACCTTCAGATGGTAGCAAGGACAAATCTCAACGACTTATGAAATGTCCTCTTTTTCTCTGGGTTTAAATTATGGTAGAAGTCGATTTTCTAAGGCCTGAAGACTTAGCAACAATAAAGCCTTTTCACCGGCCTCCCAGTCTTACACTTTTAATTTACTTTTTCTTATCTTATATTATTCAGGCAATCGACAGCCTAATTCATATTGGTCTACTACTAAATGGCCTCTAGCATTTACCAATTAATTAATAGCTATACTGTACCTTACACAAATAGTTGGCAGCAAACAACGTTGAACAAAACACATTATGCAGTCTACACGGTAATCAGAATCGCACGGTTTTACACCATTACGGTGCAATGTAGGAGTCTTGCGTCATGCTGCATACCGTATTTATTTAAGGTGTTAGAACGATTCAATTAACAGGTCCTAGGTCTTATTTAGATATCTAATGAAGTTAAATATAGACACTGGATAAATAGCATTTAACATAATGCTGTTCCGTTTTCCTCAAAGGAATAGAAAAGCTATAATAAAATGTCCTCATTTGATAAATTGGACTTGAAACAGAAAATCTTTCATGAGGATACCTGATGTCTCCCTACCCAAAATTAAACGTTCCAAAAATGCCCTTATAGGGTAATTACAGCTTCTCAACTTTATGAGCGTTTTTTTTACAGATCCATGTCTCTACATCCTGCGGTTCTCATCACAGCTGCAGTTTGCGGACAAGTCACACGAGGTCAGCATGACTGCTCTGCGACTTGTCCAACGAATGAAGAGGGACTCCATACATTCTGGACGAAGACCCTCTGGTATTTGTGGAGCTGGTGAGTAATTAATAATAATCCACTCAAAGTTTCTGATCTTCTTTACTGATGTACTGAGCTTCTTTACTTTATTAATAAGATCAGAAAAAAAATCAATATTATTGATCTTGTATGCTGCTATGGTCACCATAATCGCGATCAGGGTATAAGAAATAAAGACTCACTGAGGCAATTCGGTCTATCTAAGTTCACCAGTACCTACGTATAAATCAGAACGATATAAATTGTTAACTTGCAGAAAGCTATCTTTGCAGCCGTAGTACTTAGTTGTGCACGGAAGCAAATTTTATTTATCCGCGCAAACGACCCTGGCGTCAGTTAATTCATAATTCCTTATGCCTTGCGATATTTTTGATTGACATATTTCCTTGTAGATACAAAGATAAGCGGCGATATGCAGTTACATTTGCTGCCTACACGTCATTTTGTTGTCGTTTATGCAACCCATTTTGAGATGTTATCATATTAAAATAACGATTTTATTAAAATTGTGCAAAGGATATAAAAAAATTAACACTTTGGTGGTATTTTCTGCTGAAACTAGACACCTTGTGTTCCTTCTTAAAAAGCCCTACATAATATAGTAATAAGTGAGTGTTGCTTGATTTTATCACGTTTGGCAAAAATATATCCATATTTTTCCAGCGCTGCTCATAGCAGCTCGGCTCCACGAATTCAACCGAACACCCGCCGATGTCGTCCGAATAGTCAAAGTTCACGAGTCAACGCTGCGCAAGCGACTCCTAGAATTTGGAGATACGCCTTCCAGTGCCCTCACTCTTGAGGAGTTTATGACAGTAGACTTGGAAGAGGAACAGGACCCACCAGCATTCAGAGCTGCCAGGAAGAGAGATAAGGAGCGGTTACAAAAGGTATTAGGTATAAGCATTAAGCATAGATAAGTATGGATGCTTTACAATGTAATATTGTTTTAAGATATAGTAATAGCGTGAATGTGGATGGATCTAGAAGAAGAGGACGACCAAAGAAACAATGGATGGAGTGTGTCAAAGAAGGTACGGCTGCAAAGCTGATGCTGTGCCGATCCCAAATAATAAGTTCAGATAAGGACACGGCAATGATGTGATGATATGATGTCAGGAGGAGGAGGAGTCAGCTATCAGGATATTTTATTTGATGAAGGCAAATAAAATTTGAAGCTGTTCTTTAGTTTAGCATAAAAGCTTAATCTTTTTTTTTAGACACATCATATGTAGCGTCTATTTACTTGACCGTTATTCAAATAGCTATTAGAATGAAAAGGTTTTATGCTCATAAGTTCATTAGCACAAGTAACGGTTGAGAGTCAGTAAAATATGTCGCAGTTACGGCTGTTAGGAATCCAAATGACACATGGCGTGGACCGTTGTCCCCTAAATTCACGCGGTATTAATCCGCAGTAAACAAACACAGGCAGGGCATATTTTAAAATACTACACAGAACATTGACTTTAAAGATTAAAATATATTGGCAATCAAAAACCGGTTTCATAGTTGTTCCGTATAAATTCATCACCATTACTGACAAAAAACTTTTTATACGTCAGTTTAAGAGGAAATAAAATTTGATATTTTGTGCATATTAAGTAGTGGCGGAAAACGTGCAGAATTTTTGAGAATTACCATATTTTAAGTTTCAATAATAAAATTAATATATTTTTGTATTGTTTTATATTTAATTGAATTGTACATTTGCAATAAAAAATAATGAATATAAATAATTAAGGCCATGCATTGTCAGCTTTTGGTTTTTTATTGCTAGTTAAATAAACATACCTAACGCTCTATATTTATGAAAAAAAAAAGTTAACCAACCAGTTTTATAAAATAGACGCAGTATTCAGTACCCGTATGGAAAAATACGAAAAAAAATACCCAAATCGATATAAACAAGAAATGAAAAAAAAAAAACTGATTTGCACGAATATCGCCTTTAAAATGATTACATCTAAGTTGAATTTCGAATAATAAAAACCTTTTTGAATGTAAACAGAATGAACATAAAAGAATAATTTGAAATTCTGAATAAAAATGTCTCTTAAATGTGTAATTATGTAAATTTTATTCCTTATATCCAAATGTACTACTATTTTGCCAAATCACTTACCCCCTTTTGTTTCGTATTTCAGTTAATGGAAGAAGAAGATGGGGAAAGAGAATTGACTGATCTACAGAAAGAGATAGAACATCAACTAGAAAAGGATAGTAACAGGAGAAGAAAGGTTGCCGCTGTTATTGGGACATCTACTGCTGTATTAGGGATTGGTAAGATAAAGATCAAACTTATTATAAAAGCGAAAGTTCCTTGGCACGAGAAACGGCTAAACGAAATTTTGAGTAAATTTGGTAGTTATAAAGCTTATCCATATATCAGCATAACATAGTATAGGTTTTTTGTGCGGCCCGTAGTTACCTCGGAACGCTGAGGAAACCACGGGTGCGACTTTGATTAAAGTCAAAAGCAACGCTTAAAAGCGTTATCGCAGCCTAAAAGTGGTCAATTGAAGAAACAACTATGTCTAACAAAAGAATGTAACACTTTGAAACTACTCGCACTGAGCAAAAAATCACTTTTCCTTTCACCAAATGAATAAATAACAAACTTTAAAAACTGCGCCTAATTTAAACAAAGCATATCTAAGCTAACTTCCATAAATATATTCATAAACTATCAATAAAATATTATTTGGCAGATCTTATAACCAGTTTAGTACAGGAAGTTGAATATTGATAGCCGCGCAAATTATGGTCTTTATTTTGATCGTTACAAATAACAAAATAGTCGAGAGGTGTCTTGAAACCTGTAATGTTAACTGAGACATTTGTGGATTAACCCAGTATGTGTTACGAATTACTGTAAAATTTTCTCATATATTGATTCAGAAATACGACTTAGAAGGGTTATGGTTTTGAACTTTTCCATTACAGTAACATAAAAAATATATCATTAGTTGTCTAGACTAAAATGGTGCCGAAACAAAATCAGTTTTGCTATTGAAATTTATGGATTTCATTCAACTTGAAATAATTTGCGGTTGAGGGTCATGCATTCACCTATTTTTAACCGACTGCACGCCTCATAGGAGAGTAATGTGTTTATCAGCCTATGTATGAACGTGGGTTTAACTTTACGACATTATTTATCAAACACGTTTTTATATTGTCCAATTATTACACTTCTAGCGACATAAACTTACTCCAAAAGGCCCTAAAAGCATTTTTACCCGCTATAAATTCAAGAAATATAACATTATTCCAGATGAAACATCACAAGAGGATGCAGAGGCTTCAAGGTTTGCTGCAGAAGATGCATTGGACCGTATTGGAGAAATAGCACAAGACGTACAGTGCAAGGAAGATGGACCTAGCATTAGCGAAAGGCCGAAACAAGAAAAAGGCCTAGGTATGTTTCACCACCACGTATAGTCAACGAGGTGAGATTGGGCAAATCCCCCCAGTTTGGGAAAGGCTTTTGTCCAGCAGTAGACGTTTTTAGCTACAGCTGTGATGACGATGTTTCAATTTTCACTTAGATATTACGAAGCTGAAAAGTTTGTTTGTTTGTTCGCTTGAATGTGCCAATCTTGCGAGGTCCTGGCCCTATTTTACAATTTATCCCATTTAAAAATAATTAATAAACTTTAAAACACGACACAGCGTGCTATACCTCTACTTTTACCAATGTTGGACCTGTGTTTTACATGGAGGACTGCTTATTTGACTTTTTATTTACCTAATTACCGATTATTAGTGGATTCCGTAACCATGGATGATTCCCCAAATATGTTCAAATGACAGCCGGGACCTACAGTTTAACGTGTTTTCAGTAGAACGATATTAAATTTATTTATCTTTCACGATCTACAGGGCCAGATTTAGCAGTGATAGGTCTGGGAGGACCCAGCTCAGAAGACAAAACAGACAAGTTCGTCCGCCCCGAACCGAAGCAGAAAGACCTACATAACGCCGACGAGCTAATACTCGATCAGAAAGATGAAGAGTATATTAACTCCCTCATCATGACTGAGGAGGAGGTCAGACATAAGGCCATGCTGTGGAACAAGATTAATGCTGGCTATTTGAAGGAACAGAAGAGTAAGTAATCTATTTATTGCTATCAGAGATATTTTTAACTGTCAAAATATCATAGAATTTGTTGTCAATGAAATTAATTTTCAAATATTAATAATGAAAAACATTTTGCTGACCCTAAAGACACACACACATGGATAAAAACTAGTAATTGTAGAATATTTTCCAAACATAAAAAATACCTCTATCAAAATAAGTGCCTTCATTGTGAAAGGTATTACAGATGTTACAACTAGTCGGGTAAAAAGTAAGCATTTAGTCTTAGTAACACAAATAAAGCTAATAAAAGCCTGCCTTTGATGATGAAACACTATCAAAATCATCAACTACAAGTAACAGTTGACAATAAAATCTTAATTTATAGTACATACATGTTTAAGTAAAAGAAGAGCTTCGCGCCAGAGAGCGAGAGGAAAATAAGGACAAAAAGAAAAAACTCCGCGGTTCTTACAAGAAGAGAACTCCTTGTAACGCAGCTACTGCTGGGGAGGCCATTGAGAAGATGATAGCGGAGAAGAAGATTAGTTCCAAGATTAACTATGATATTCTGAAGAGTTTGGACCATCCGGGGGGCACCGTGCCGCCGGCGACGCCTAAGCAGACTGTTGTTGTTGAGTAAGTATGTTTTTGTAGCTTTCGCAGTCGTAGATGATAAGTTTCAATAAATGGGCTATCTACCGAGTGGAAAGGGTATTCTTTTCGGTTGCTTGTTGTTAATCCACATTTAAACCTACTATTATCCTGCTTTTCCATACCATAAAACCCTGAATTCTGTACATATTTGTCAATATAATTCTTCAAACTAAAATAATATGTACATACTTGTTATTCCTTCCAGGTCCAAGCAAGCAACGCCATCAGCCCCGGTGCCGGCGTCCCCGGTCCCGCGCAAGCGCAAGAAGAAGAACCCCCCCGCCGCGTCCCCCGCGCCCCGCACCCCCGCCACGCCCGCGCCGCCCACACCGCAACCTGTCGTTGGTAAATATCAGCTTGTATCTTATACGGCTAAGAGCCGAGGAATAAAAATTGCGGTTTGACATATTTTCTATACAAAAGCTGTCAAAACACCTAACATACAGTTTAAAGATATTTGTAGAACAGTTGGGAAGCTACCTACAAAAATTCGTAACCAGTGCTGTCAGTACTGACTGTCGCGTTAAGAACTACCGCGCTAGCTAGCATTTGGCCATATTAGGAACTAAAGATTGACAAACAATCAAACATGTAAGTCAGTAATACCAAGTGACAACCCTACGGCTTCGAAGGTGCTTATTGTCATCATTTGGACAACAAGGCTTAGCTTCATTACTGGCACATCTTTATTCCGTGCTAAAACATAGAGCAGTATACTCGTATTCAAGTTGCACTTGGATTGTCTAATAAAAATATACTAACTATATATACTTTTTAATGCTGCAGAAAGCGTACGACTATCTTGAGATACTCATTAAGGACCACCACAATAATTGAAAGACTTATTTTATTTACTTCACAGCGATTTCCGCAATTTTTTTTCTCAATCAGCGAAAAACAATGTCCACAAAAGAAAGTAATAGTAGTTTCCTTTATCCAAATTATTTCTCCTTTTTCAGACATAGCAGATGATTACGAAGACGAAATGGAACCGGATCCAGTGGAAGCGGGCGACGAGCTCTCTCTAGCTGCCATGTTGCAGAACGGACAAGATGACGACTATTACGACTACGAAGAATATTGATATAGATAACAATACGCCTGTTTTTGATAACGGGAGTATAGCATATCCAGAATTACCCATTAGCCCCCTCGAATGTAGGTCATACTGGAAGGGAGTGAGGATTTTTTTCCTTCTGCCAAAAGGAAGTAAGGTTTTTGGTTTAAGGTTGTATGTGGTTTATTTTACGGTTTTGCGCTTCTGTGCTGTGGAAAGCGGCAGTAATAGAGCCTCCTTGCTACTGAGATATTACAGCAGGTTGTTAAAAAAACCCAAAACGGCACAATTTCTCAAATATCTTGAAACGGAAAATAAGTATCACAAACCTCGTGTGTTTGCAATATCTGGTCGCATAGTAGGTATCATAGTCACAGGTAGCTATTCTTTGGATTGGCATTTTTAACACAGTTTTTTTTTAAACATAGTAAACGATGACTGCGGTAAATGAGTACCTAAATATCTTATTAAAAGTGAAAGTAAGTGGATAGATAATAAGTCAAAAAGATAAACGTGATTACGAATATATCGAAATACAGTTTATTAGACGAAATAGACTAGACTAGATTTATCAGTAAGTACACAGTTGCTAAAGTTATACAGGCGCTATATTCCTTACAGAGGGAACTGACAGATAGAAATATATATAAAATGTACCTTCATTTGAAGAACCAGCAGGGTGATGACGATACTTCTACGCGTTCGGCTCGTATAAGTGTGCGAGGCCTCCCTAGAATTCACAATGCTATGTAAATAATTTGAATGTTGATTTACGTACCGAGAACGTTTATTTGCAAATCTCAGAATAGCTCAGAGTGATGGCGTCCAAAGCCGACTGTCGGCCACGGCTTGTTCTACAAGAAGATCAGCTAGCTGCGCAGGACATATTATAGTGCACAAGCATTCACAGGCGCAGGACCGACATTAACGTGCTCTCCGATGCACGGGTGTATCAATCACCAACTTGCAGACTCCGGGCAGCTTTGTGAAAGTTCCTAAATCCCACAAAGCTATTTAAGCCCGACGGGGATTCGAACACGAGACCTCGTGCACAGCAGTCGGCTATGCCACAACTAGACCAACGAGCCAGTAAAGCTCAGAGGACTCAGCATTTCGCTATTTGACAGCTCACAAATGCCAAGTCAGTTCCCTCCTTTCTAGCAAGCCCGCATCTAAATATGAAATGCCAAATTCGTTAGTTTTCGAATTCGTATACATAGAAAGTAGTCCATAGTAGGTAATTTATTAGCATAATTTCATAGGACAATGCGTAAACAGTTTATATCTTGCCGTGCCTCTGTTATGAATTATATAAACTCATATAATATCATACACTATGTACAAAAATGTAATTAACAGCAATAAAACACCAAAACCACAGCCTTATTAAACATATATCGAAGCTTAGATTATTTACCTCGCAAAAACATGACGCTGACGTGAGATACTTCAACAATTAGCAGTAAAAGTATAGTATTTATTATCATATGTATAAACAGAGAATAGATATTTTAGATCTAGTATAGTTAGGCCCAAGTTCGATGACAAAGTTAAACTTCTGTTTTTCTTAAAACTGTTTACTATGAAAATTTAACGCAAAAATTCAGTAAACAGTTGTTTTAAGAAAATGTAAGTTTATGTTTTCGGCAAACTGGAGCCTCAATCGTAGTTTGGCTAGAGCAGATTATATGTATGTATATGTGTATTTTAATGACTTGCGCTTGTTTTTACTAAAACGAACTACGAAACGACATCGTGACGAAGCAGTCGTGAATAGTCGTATGTATGTAGACGTTATGTCTCTCACACGCATTTGATGTAAAATTGTACGCCCAACACAAACTGATTTAATGTTTTGCAAAGAGCATGATAAAAACATTTTATATCGAACTGCAAATATTGTATAATATATGTACAGACATCAGCACATCAAGTTACCACAATCTTACAAATTTCTGCAATAGATTTTCAACCTTATCACAATGGAGGTAGGTTGATGTTCGTTTGGTAAAATTTGACGGATTAGTATACGTTGACCTGCTGGCGTCTGTACAATATATAAATCACTGTTGCTTCGCCATGAAAACCGTTACTTTTTAAATATTTTAACACGATCTTAACCGAGTTTTTATCATAATAACATAAATTATGTAAATTCTTCTGACAACTTTTCTGTAACAAATGCAAATATTTATAAGTTATTTGTGTTAAAAGCATTGTAATATGTCTACTTTTGATTTCGGGTGCCAATAGGTCACGTTTTTTTGTGTCATCATTCATCATCAAAAAATATTCTAAAAAATAAACTACGTTTTAATGTCAGATTCCAGTGTTGAAATATTATAGTGGTTTTGTTTGTTTTTTTTTCTTTTATCAGTTAGAATCATGTTTTTTTAGGTTTATGTTTTTGTTATTACAAGTATTGCATAATTTGCTTACACAAAGCGCGATTTTAACACTTATGTATTATGTGACAAAATTTGCAGCAAAAGAAATGAAATCTCACCTCTAATTTTGTTGTTAGTTATTGCTACCGAATTTTAGTGAATTAAAAATAATTAAGAAACACGTACAGTCGACACCAAGTCAGTGTACCCAAAATCTGTCATATCTGTCAAATTTTACCAATCGAACATTAACCTTCCACTACTGTGATAAGGTGGAAAATCGATCGCTGAAATTTGACAGATTTGTGTACACTGACTTGCAGTCGACTGTACCTACATTTCGACTGAATTAATTTATTGAAATTATCAAACCTAGAAAGCTAGTTCGAATGTTAAGTTTTAAAAAGAAAACGGTTCTGTAATTTGCTTCTATAATAGATTTAGTTATTTTTCATATTTAAATAATTAGGTAATACGATATGGTGTAGTATGCTATCCATTAAAACGAATGTAAGTAGTAAAGACACCTAGATAGAATCCTTAGATTTAGCAAACTAGAAGGAAGATTAAGAAATAGCCGTTGTTATACCATGATGTTTTTTTACAATTTTAACCCGTTTTTGCAATGGACTTAGACCCAACATCATAGACAACATAACTATCTGTATTTCTTAAAACAACGATTTACTTTAATAATTTAATAAATATTGTTTTATGAAAACGACGTTGTATATTGTCGGGAGTTGGTCCTGAATGATTTTCTGAGAAGTCAGGGTATGGCCATTGGCTACCCAAAATGCCCCTCGGGGAACAACACTGCAGAAAGAGTAGAAAATGCCTTTTAAAATACAGATATCAAGTTCAGCAATTATAGAGAGTAGAAATATTTTAGCCAAAATCATTTATTCAAGGAGAAAAGTATAGCTACAAAAAACATTTTAAGTATTATATAAGATTAAAGGGATCCGCTGTTTGTATTTTATCTAATTACCTATTTACTTTGATGTTAAACTTAATATATAGCTTTGAACATACGATAGAGTTTATCTTATTTCGTAAGAGATGTATTAATATTTTATAGAAAAAAATTGTAAACCAATAGTCTTATGATCTGCCTTACACCACAAGTCGTAACCTGACAAAACTAATGCATATTGTTGATTATACATTCTGAGATATAACAGTGTATTTAAATAAAGCAATAAAGGACCTGTTTACATATTTAAATTATTTATTTATTTTGATCATGACTGACGTTTAAATACATTCTTATTACTAAACCAGTAAGTATTAATATCGAATGAATATATTCTATGCCTGGACTAGGGTTACCATGTTTTTTTAGGAATATCGGAATGCAGGGTAAAGATGAAGAAGAACATACATGTCTCTCTACGCATCATCGTAAAATGCTCAGAATCGCAATTACGTAGTTTCATAATGTTATCTTAATTTGTTACGAGTTAACGACGCAGAAGTAACAAACAAAACATATAGGTACTTACTTAATACTCATAATGGGTATACCATATAGCTACGAATAGGTATCGATTAAATTCTACAAAGTAAACATGACAGTGCCGAAACGCATTTGTGCTACATTATGCATCGTTTGATTACATCACAATGATAATACAAACATACAGACAAGTTCAAACTTGCAAGAACGCAGTTTTTCCTGCCAGTGACTTGAGTCTGGCTGTGTCGAACCGCCTTTACCTACAATGTGACTAAGCGCCATGCGTCATGGTGCTCGCACTACTTATGCACACAGTGCAACTGCGTGTCTAGTTTTGAAACGTCCACAAGTGAGGTAGCGGTAGCATAAGTATACATGCATAGCTTATTATGTATGTGCAAACGTTAGTGCTGTTCTAGGTTTTGAGGCTTCTTGCTTTGTGGAAACCTATTTTAATCGTAGACTGCTCTCCGTGCATACCTACGAGTGTAGGCAGAGGGGTAGACTGACGGCATCATAGCGGTGATAATAGAGTCCTTTGTTTTCAATCAGCTCAAATGGTACCAATTGGCTGGGATTTAACGCAAACCATACGTTCTTATACTTAGACGTACTTATAAATATTTGAAACTTTCTACCAAATAGTTTATTGTCGGTAAATAGTAATAAACCTCGTGCCTTGTCCCAATGAAGTTGTCGAGTTACTTTTACTGCTTTATTTTTTATTTATTCAATTAAACATAATTGTTGAAAAAAAAAACTGTTATTACATTGAAATAAGATAATTAAATTAATTAATGAAGACAAACAAACTTTTAAGGTAATAATGTAGGTATAAAAAATAATCTGTATCGGGCTTATTGCCTATTATTTTTATACTGTCTGAAAGTGAGTAGTGGCACAAGATAAGTTTGATTTATTATTCCAATGATTGCTAATGGACGCACAAAGCAAGTGCTCGCCTGTACAGCACTATGGCACGAGACATGTCGCTACACGACCAGCCGACCCCGTTGTCCGATGTGAAGTCGCGCCAACTGGTTTACTATCAAATTTATTTTGCACCGATCAGTGCGGTACATAAGACTTTACATTACAATCTAGTCAAAAATTCAAGTGATACAAATTAATATAATATTCTATAAAATTAAATTATTATGGGTTTCTATTGCAAATCACAAGAGCACAAAGTCGGAAAGATACCGAAAAATAAACTTATTGAACGAATTAATAAGACTGATAAATATGTTTGCGTTAAAACAAGGCACGGAAAATTTATAATAAAATCAAATTATTTGCGATTTTTAATGGATGCCAGTATCAGGTCACGGCTAAAGCGGTAAGTCCTTTTTTGTAATTTGCAATGCCTCTATTGTAAGATTGAAATATTATGTGTACACGTGTCGTATACATTTAAATTTACTTCTTCAGTCAGGTAACAGTCATGCGAAGGAATCAAGGAAGTAATAATTATATGTTCCTAATTTTTACATCCATTAATTTGATGCTGATGATGGGCTGGGCTCGAAGAAATCTTTAAATATTAAAGCCACCAGTTATGTTACTTCGTAAACATATTAATATATTAAACAGTGTCTAAAATGTTGTTACTCACCAATTTAATTTGGCACATATTTAAAGAAATGCCTTATTTATAATTTTTAATTAACTCTTATCTACTTTTTATTTTGACGAATTAAAAGTACCTGTTAACTTATTTAATTTTAAATAGCGCGCGCTAATAATTTTATTTCTACCATGCCATTATGTGCGTTCAGAAATAGTAATTTTACTGCGTAGAGGCTTGATATTCTCGATACAAAAGTTAGTAAAGGCATGTCCGCACTGTATCCTGTGTGAAATCCGATGTTTGGAGCGAAGTTATTCCTCTGTTCGGTAAATCGTAACTTTATTTTGCGCAAAACATCTGGCTGATGATCTCAGATAATTCATAGCGACGACTGAGTGGAGCATGAGATCCCTGAAGCTCCCTTTCTGATGATCCTTTTATTTATAAACATGAGAACAATACATACATAATTTTACTTTAAAGTTATCTTTGAAGGACGATTGACCTTTGAGCATGGCACGGAGCACCCTTAACTTTGTTCGAATACAGGAATAATAAACGAAGCCAACCAGATCATTGTAAAAGGAGAGTGTGTTGATCAGTACTTAACTAGAAGAACACAAGTCTCAAGCATGATAAGAGGAAAGTCGAAATAAACTTCAACATGTCATGTAATGCAAGAGAGATCCGACCACATGCTTATTCTATAGCTGTATTCTTCGACGTGACGTCGCACCGTGAATAGGGTGACGCACGCACGCACATGATAAAGTTGAAAAGCATAAGCACAAACTTGACTTAAACATGTTCAAATGACTTCATACGTCGTTTTCTTACGTTCATACGAGTATGAACCAGAGAAAACTCCTGAAGAGAAGGCACGGCAATGGTGCCTTCGGCTGGTTAAATAATGTCAGTGCGCATGTAAATACAGTAGGACCTCTTTAATCCGAACCCCCTCTAATCCGAACACCTCTGTAATCCGAACCCCCGACCCGAGTCCGCGCTGTCTCGCTCTCGCCCTCCAGCCGCTTAAATACATGTCTTGAATGGGCTGATCAAGTGGATATTCCTTTGCCAGAAAAAATGCTTTTACGTAAATTACGAGACAAAGATTTTTATTTGTCATTAAACACCACACGACAAACCAAAATACTGGATTTCTTCAAAAATGTTGAATAAAATATGTAACGTTTATAGATGAATACAAATATTGTATTATGTATGTAACTATTATGTTGTTTTATTCACAAAAAATACCCTTATCATCTATACCCCTATAATCCGAACGCTCCACTAATCCGAACGGGGGCTAAATTTTCAGAGTTCGGATTAAAGAGGTCCTACTGTAGTTTGGTAGAGTCCTGAAAATACATTCAACATGGTGTACACGCCTTTAGCATCACAGCGCATCAAGCGAGAATATCAGTCGGAACGCAAACTCAGTCATGTTGGCAGCATTGATGCCACTAATTTTGAAATCAAGATTAGTGTTTGTGTGATTTGCTAACTATCAGTCAAGTAAAAAGGATATTAAATGAAAGAATTGTTATTTTTTTATTTTGTTTTCAATTAACAATTCTTAATAATTTTTTTGTTTCCTAAAATATTAACATTCAGTATTATGTTCTTTTTTTGTGTGATGTTGGCAACATGTAATGTTTTCGTCGTCCGCGGAACACACTGTTGTGAAGTTCGTGCTTTTGTAATCTAAAAACACATTTTAGTTTTAGTTTGTGTTTATGAGATTTTGATGTTCATCAAAGTGGAGTGCAAATTATTCGGAATTAGTGAAATTATGAAGAAAAGTGTGTTTATCGCTTTGTAGCGATGTGTGAATTTTGTAAATTGAATTGATAGTGATATAATAAAATTCATGGTGTTTCCGATATTGTTAGTGCCGTTTGTAAAGTATAGTTCGAATCATAGGGTCCACAAACGAGGAGACGGATTCTATCATGGTCGTAAAACGGTAAGTTAATGTCTACAACGTGGTGCCTTTTACATAATTACCTCTAAACGTATAAACCCAGCGAGATGCGTAAATGCAAAATGCTTTGTTTCATGGGTGGATGTTATGCCCTACAAAGTAGACCGAATGTGTTATAGGCAATGCTAGTCGAATAGATATATATTTTTGTTTGTTTATGTTTGGTAGCAATTCGCAGAATTTTAGATTTCCTGATTTCAGTGTAAAGTGATGTCGTAATTAAACTGACCATGCGTATTTACTGCACGTATTCAAATGCAGAACGTGCTTACGATGCGTTTTTGTCAGAATTATCGATTGCTAAAATTCGTGTGTTTTATGTTTCGAATGTGATTAATTTGTTCCTATTTTGAATAGAATAATGAATTGTTAATTTTGGCAGTTTTTAGTAAATACGTGTAGACAACATTTAATTTACTGGATCTGCGTGGCTCAAAAGTTATAACCTTCCACTTCCATAAATTACTTGTTTTTCATGTGTTCCAATTTTTTACAATAATCTATCGAAACATTGCATGCATTGTAGGAACACTTGCTAAAGGAAAAATAACTGTTTTTAGTATGCTAGTCAAGTATCAATCAGTTTTTTTTTTCTAGTAATGTTATTCAGCTTTGTTTGTCAATATTATTAACATGCAGGAATAATGAATGACCTGCTAAACAAATATTTAGTTACCCACATTTTGCTTATTTATTTATCAAAATTCGGTTTTGTGTTGTAGCAGTGTGTAACTGAATAGAAATAATAAAAACATATTTTAATGCTATATCATACTACCCTCTGCCAGCGATTTCACCTGCTACCCGAAGGAACTACTTCATGCATGCCAAAGTAGCCTATTATACTGATAGATCTATACTAATATTATAAAGAGGAAAACTTTGTTTGTTTGTTTGGTTGTAATGAATAGGCTCAAAAACTACTGGACCGATTTTAAAAATTCTTTCACCATTCGAAAGCTACATTATCCACGAGTGACATAGGCTATATTTTATC
>NWSH02000329.1:5242025-5256021 GCA_002382865.2 Heliothis virescens | reverse complement strand
CTGCCGCGCCGCGCCGCGCCGCACGTCCCGAACGGCGGCGGCGCGCCGGCGCAAAGTCACGGCGCCGGCGGCGCGCCGGCGCGGCGCTCATATCTAATTGGAGTCTTAGCCCAAGGCTACATTTAAGTACGAAATTACATATGCAGCAAGAAGTATAGCAAACATACATTTAATACTTTTCACATTCATGAGGATGTCGACACGGTCAGTTTTTTGCGTAGTTTGAAAACTGATCAAGCGATCACCCTAGTAAGGCCAAGTTCAGAAGGACAAAAGTACACGTATATTTTAATAGTCGGTACTGGTAATAACGCTGTTCTGAATGATTCATTAAATATTTTATTGACTCTCCAAAGACAAAAGAGAGAAAGCAAAGCATTCAGTCCCTGCAATAAAATAGAAAAACAAATAAACATCAATTTTACGGCGCTCCGCAGATTGTCTTACAAAACGGTTTGCCAATTTCAAATTAATTAAAGTAAGGACGCTGCAAAAGTGTTACTTCGTAATTAAACTTTGATTTTGCACCGTGATAGTGAAGCGTGACTACAAATTAATTGCTAAATGTTGGGACAGTGTGTCGACATAATTTTTGAATTTGATAAATGGTTAGATGATGTGTAGTCATACAAAAAAGGACTGTTTGACGAGCAATCTTTCATCGTATTTCCTTATCGTAGAAAAGAAATAATTCTTCTGAATCTATGGTAAGAAACAATAAAATGGCTATAGTTTCTTCGTTATTATAATTATGGCTTATTGTTTTACACAAAAGTTAACCAAGAGAACAATAATCTCTGCTGTAGACATTTTATCATTTTCTTCCGTGTTGTTTGTAACAAAATGATTTATATTAACATTCCATTGTTTTATAATTATGCATTCATCTTTGCATGTCACATTCGTTTATATCAATCATGTGTATGTGTGCTTCTTTAGAATCGTATCGCTATATTTGATTGGCAAGTTAATTAAGTAAATACGTGGTCTGTATGAACCAGGAACTCTATCAATGTTCAGCATACAGTCGTATTGGTATAGCTTAGCTTGTCTTAAATCAGTGCAACATAAAATGCACACAGTTTAGAACTGAAATAAATTATTAATTTGCGAAATAATATACTTATCATCACTACTGTAATAAGATAGGTATTAATTACAGTTATTATCAAATATAGGTATAGGTACGCGTATTATTGAACTACTAACGTTAATATTAATAAACTATCTTGTAATATACGTTTTATGTGGCTGAGTGAGACATGAAAATGTAACAAATAAAACGACTGAGCCAGGTGTGTTTTTGCATTAATTAGTACGATCCTGCTAATGATCTTGGTGTAATGAGTTCCTGTGTCGCAATAACAATCAGGGACACTGTTGACATTTTTTGTCGGATAAATATAACTTGTATTCTTTAATGCATTAAAATTCTCTCTTTCCAACAAAAACTGTATGCATCGCAGTGAGACGTTAAGCTAGACATAGTCCATATCTACGTCAAATGTAAATAATCGCTTTTAAACTTAGGTTTTTCCAAAATGATAAGTACTGATAAGTTTTCCATATGTTATGTTAACATGACTGGCACGATGTATAACATACAAAAATATTAACATCGATGATTTGTGATTGTATTTCATTAATCTTCAATACTCTAGATATCTATTTGCGTCTATTTAAAAGGCTTTTCACGTTATCGGTCATTGTATTATTAATTAATATTGCACAACTGTGGTACTTAAATTAGCTTCTATTGTTATGAAGAGATTCTCATTGTAGCTCAGGGCACTCCCCTATCAACCACTTGAAGCATGTACCTTCTGACACATATTCAAATGATTGGCACTCTCCTATTAAAGGCAGCCTGTGGTAGGGTTGCATTGAACAGTTTTTACAAAAAGGTTTCCGGGCGAGGTAGAAAATACACTTTAGTTTCTACCCCATGATATAACTTTTCGACAACTTCCTTGCACTTCAGTTCACCCCTATTTTATTATTTCTATGTAAAATAAAATTAAATAAATATGTCAATAATTATGGTCTTTACCAAATCCAAATATCTTCCACGAGCTTTTCAGTTTTCTCTATGATTTTCTCATCAGTAAACTGATCGGGCATGAATTGATACCTACTAAGCAAGTTATCAATACAAGTCTGATGTACTAGAAACCTAAATGCCCCACGGAGTAAATGTGCGGATGTCTAGCCGTCTGATGACGTCACTAAGAAGACAAAGTTTCTTGTTTAATCTTTATGGTCAATGCTTATCGTGCATGCCATGCCTTTTGAGGATTATTTACACTATCATTCACGTTCCGCATGTCACACTTTCTTATTCATTGCAATCATCATCATAAGCACACCAAATATAGCTTAAGCTATTCCGTTCCCTCCGCGGTCACTGGCAGTTAGATGAAAACATTCTGGGAAATATGGCATAACGAAAATTCGAAGACAAAATATGATCTCTACTAATTAATTTGGTCTTTTTAGTGAAATAAAAGAAAGGTTCACTCACATTAAGAAAAGTTTCGAGTGCAAAGATAAGAATCTTCGTAAACCTGTTTTGTTGACTGCTATATGATACTCTTGTTATGACTTCTCTAAAGAGACATTAGAAATCCCACCAATAGCGACAGCAAAAAGCTATATGATATCCTTAGAAAGAAGAATGTTTATAGTTTATCTATTCTTCGCCAAATATTACAAGGCCTTCTAGTTCTGATCTGGTTTAGATCTGATTTTCACACCTTATTTACATGAGCATATAAATTACCACGTCGTGATCATAACAAACAGCGCACTTAGTTTCTGTAATCTACGGCACGCATGTGGATTCTCATAATCACGGTCATGACATGAATTCATAATGCTGGTAGTATATCGAGTTCAAGAACAGCTGACCGCAAAAGTTTCTTATATTGCGTAGAGGTCATGGGCTCGGAACATCTCTTTACCTTAAACGTCACGTCCTAGCAATTTACTTCCAGGTTTGGCTCATTTTTGACCCAGATAAATTACGCAGCAAGTGTGATTTAAATATGGAATGAGAGGAAGAGTGGAAATAGCGACGAGTCTCGCATTACTGAAACGTAACTCCTCTCTTTAAATACGCAGCGAATACGAATATGGTGCCCAATTTTCTCGTTTCAACACGGACTTTCTGTTAATCTGTTTACGCATACATTTAGTTGCGTATGCCTTCTGTTTACAAAAGTTTGCCTTCTACCCACTGCCAAAGTCAATGCTAATTTTCAATGATAATGATATGCTTTATTTATGGTTCCGGTCAAATGCTGCTTGTGTATTCTGAATTTGAATTAATACGTTACATCATCGGCCAGCGTCTAGAATGTTAGCTATTAATGAATTATCAGATTAATGGGTTAGTATGTCAGTTTTCATGGTTTCCGTTAAAACGAAGCTTTGGAGTTTTTCTTTACTGTAGTAGTTAAACAGTAACGGGATTATTTTACAGTAGGCAAAATGGGTTTATAGCTACATGTTGTAATTTTGATGCGTTCCTTTTTAATCGCATTAGAGATGTACCACGGTTCGGATAGCGGAAGTAAGTCTGCGAGACGAGCCATGCTGCCAAAATAGCTCAGCTACAACACGATAAAATCATAACAAGCTCAAATAGTTTCTCGTTATTTATTATTACATCACGGGCTGTGTGGTCCAATCTTAATTCACCGGGCCAATTATCAGGCCAGTATTCTTATAGATTAATTGAATACTGACGGCATAAGCAGTATGGATTCTCCATGTTTTTTTATCACACATTTTCATTATTACGAGAACAAAGACCAATCCTAAACTTGTACCAAATTATATATTAATTTAGCTGGGCACCAGGCACAAAGAATTTGTTAATTTGTTTCGTTGTACCTACGTAGGGATAACCGTTTACCCGCTATTAATATTCCGCTGGCTCGTACGTCCACTACAGTATTCAGACGCAAAAAATACGTTTTCTAATTCAGTTTTCGGCTAACGGATGCTTAATTACTACATTTTGAGGGAAAATATTC
This sequence comes from Heliothis virescens, assembly GCA_002382865.2. Classification (NCBI taxonomy): domain Eukaryota; kingdom Metazoa; phylum Arthropoda; class Insecta; order Lepidoptera; family Noctuidae; genus Heliothis; species Heliothis virescens. The sequence goes on along the minus strand of NWSH02000329.1, from coordinate 5,251,984 downwards.
TTAAACCTCGACCTATGCCCGATTTCTATATTGATCGTTCGAGAAGACTCGTTTTGAAGCCTTTAATTACTGATTGTTCGAACTTTCTAGAAAGTTTCAACGTTAGCTTGTTTTAGTTTACGTTTAATTGAGTATGGAGGTCGAACGAATTCACATGCTTTGCACTAACTTCGCCTTTGTTTTCAGTTATTTGGATACAGTTACCGATCGGTCACGTGCATGGAACAAAAGGTTTTTCACGATATCTAAAACGTGCGGAATATTTGGTCTGCTACTTGAAATGTAATAAAAATATTTATTATAATGTTGATTTCGCTGAATGAAAACTAACGTGAACTTACCTACATTTTTGTTTTATCGGTGGGTAAATTCATTCGGTTGAAATCGTAACTGATTTAGTTATCAAGGTTCAAAAAACATGCACTGTTGGCAGTCTGTTGGCAGCCAGTACTGCGCAATACAATTTATAATAGGCACTGGTATTTCCAAAGCCGGGATAAAGAATAGCGCTGTTTGCAAAAAATGAAAAGATGTTTTTAATTCGAAAGTGCCGACTTACCTTAAATGTAATAACGCAAGCGTGAAATCACTTTCCGCAACAGCGATGATACACTCCACTTCCGAAACGAATTTGGAAAAACCAAATATTTATGAAATCAATACGGAGCATCACTCTCTTTGACCTGTTAAATTGGTGAAAAGATTCAAGTAAATTTGTGGCAGAATCACGATCGAATCTTTGAACGAGTCAAGTTAGGAAAGAGAGTATCTGTTATGAACTATTTCTCGGGTCTCTTTATAACATTATAAGATTAACGGCCAGTTTCACAGGTCCCAGATAAAGTTCTAGATAGCTATCTAGGCACTAAATATCTTATTAGCTAAAACATAGGCCGATAAATAAACAGCGCACTGACGATAACACGTGCCATAGGTATCCGATACCAAAGTTGAATCGGTGCTTCCCTCAAACATATCTTGGGTTAAACCCCATTAGTATATTTTATTTTGTCGTTCTTTTATACCACAGAATCTATTTTCCTACTTCTACGAATTATTTCACACACCCTCGTTCTAAGTTTGGAGTTACGCCACATGGTCTGGAAAGACCAAAATAAAAACGGTATGTGTTGGTATTTCCAATCATTTGCATGCCTGATTTGTGGTCGACAACTACTGTTGTTGAGGAAGGACAATTAATTTAAATAATGGTACTTATTATATTAATAGGAATTATATCTACGTATGCTGATGAATGAATGCCCCATTCTCCTCAAACTTTTTTTACAAATACTATTCGGATTAATCAGTACTTTACTACCACATTGTTCCTAAACTATGTTTTATGACGGCTACATCGATTCAAAACTTACAGTGCAACATCTGTCTTTGAATTTAATATCCTTCTCGAAATTCTCCTTACAGATTTCACATCTCAAGTGAATGAAATGATCCTAAAGCTTCAATATATCATTCCCCTTGCGGGATCGTAATACCCACAGATTCTTGTAATAAAATTTTCATAACTTGGGTTTATATCTAGGGTAGGGAAGAAGATTCGAAAACGATACATCATAATACGTAATCCGTCAAGCCAGCCGTAACCTTCCGAATCAATGGTGATTTTATCCTTTGTTGATCTAAAATACGCGGTCCCTTCCCATAAAGCTTATGTAACGTACTTACAAAAAAATATTCTCTAGTATTTCTAAACTACTACCATTGAGCATATTAGATGGAAAAGTGGCTAGAACAACGTTATTTCTGGCAATGTCTCATTAAGAACTAAAATACGTAATGGTGTATTATGTCAAACCTTTTTCTGTAGCCAACTCCGGGCATACCAACACGCAACGTTTGTACTTGCATGAAACCAACATGCAGTTCTAAAACCGTGTTTATATTATGATGTCTATTCCGAGCTACACTTTGTCTATAATTAAGATATACAATGCAATATGCTTGTATTACTGCCCCTCGTTGCGTAAGCATGCAACCGCAATAATGCTATTACACTGAAACGCTATCCCTATTTTCTTACCGCTTTAAGTAATGCAATCGTATGCCTGCAGGGGGCACCCGGGACTCATGTGTCCGTCATGATCGATTTATTCCTAATAGGATTTTCCAACAACGCGCGAGGCCTTACCGATGTACTTTTCTATTTTAAACAAGCGAATTAGAAGCTTTTCTATATGTTTTGTTTACAGAACGGATACCCGCCAACGCGTGTGTAGACAGTACAAACATACAATATTGCCTATCGTTGTGTGTTGTCCTATACAACAGTACAGATTTATGGTTACCCAATGCTGTTAACGGAAACAATAGTGCTTTTACTCAATTTAACCGTTTTATTGCTCGGACATAATTCATTGCTTTCTCTCTGGCAATTTCTATATTGTTTTTCTTTTACATTAATGTAATAGCTCTATTTGTAGCAATCTGTGACGTCTCTCTATTCTATATTCGGTGACCAAGCAACCACAAATTGTAGACCCCGAGTCCTTTATTGAACTTAATGTGGTTAATTATATTGAATAGGAGTTGAATTTTCCTCTACAATAGCCGCCCGGGGTGAAACCATAGGTCGGAGAAGTTTTGATTGCTTCCATTTGGAACATCAAGGTTAACCGACCGTTTAACTCTGAGATTAACTTTGATTGGCCTTTCTTGAATATTTTATTTTCTTTCAATAAAGCCATACATATAATGATGTATTCAAGTTACTTTGATTAGTCAAGTTCTTAGAATAGAATTCCTGGGATAACCCCAGATTCACTGAGATCAAATATTTACTCAGTATAATGCGAAATAATAAAAGAACAGCAGTATTAGTTCAAAGGTGAAAATCTGTTACTGAGCGTGCGGAAACGGGGTTTATCTGATGGGAATCCGCGCGAATAAGATTTTAACAAAAACATCTTATGTCAGACAGTGTGTTACGCCGACTTATATAACGAGCACACAAAAGATTTGCACTTGTACAGCTTCCCATGCGCTGAGCCGTCAACATTGTCTGATTTCTTACCGTTTCATAAAAATACCACACTTCTGTGAACTACTCGAATTGAATTACAGAGGCATGTAACTCATATTCATAGCATTTCAATGCGAATTTTGACGTCATTCTCGTCTTTATTCGACGTGAACTTGTCATTACGTCAGTTGGTTATTTTATTTTGGGACTAAACTCCCAAAAATACAATTTTGGAAACTAACTGAAAACACGTTATACGAATGATAAAGCTTTTCCTATAACGACCGCAATTTAAACATAATTTATTTATGTGGTTGGTTAGTTGTGGGAGTATAACCTAAAGATACCAGTTCTTGTCGATTGTTCGATTTAAATTCTCACGGAAGTTTAACCTTTCCCATCGACGATTAGTGCATATAATGGCTATTACTAAGTACAACAAGTACCTATTGTTATAATTGTAACCATTGAGTGCTAAACACTGACCTAAGGAATCTTTCACAAATGGAAGGTCGCTTAACGTAGATTTGCTTAAATTCTAAGTTAATACTTCTCACATTAATTACTTCTGGAGATTGCCACTTCAAAGTCTTTGTTAAAATAAATCCTGATAAAATCTTGATGAATGACAGCAATTTAGAATATTATATTTTGAAATCTGAGAATAATCGCCAAGATGTTTCTGCATGATTACTTTTGCTTATTACTGGTTCTGGTAATCAATAAGAATGTGATTGATGATAGTGAAACGAAATTAGAATGTTCAGGTGTTTTCTTAAGACGAAAGTAACTTTGACTACCAGATGTTCCCAAAATGTTTGTGTTTTGAAGGTAGTTTATAAAGATGGTGATGTTATTTCAGTTACAACGGATACCTGCCTGCCGGAGAGCGTGGTCGGCGCCGCAGCAAGTTCGTGCTATACAGACGGCCTTCAGCAAACGGCGTGAGGCGCTCCAAGCACTATGTGGTCAAAACCCCCCACAGCAGCAAGGCAATACTCGATGCCAGCCAACACTCAATATCATACACACTCAACCGCAGCCAGGCGGTTATCGTCGAATACACAGAAGATCCGGACACAGATATGTTCCAGGTAGGCTAGACGTAGTTTTGATACTTATCGAAACGGAAAACTGTTTAAATGAGATCTTTCCATTGTGCACATGACTGATGTATTTTCTGAATGAGGTATTATGGATTTATCGACTGATTTTATTTAGCAAAGCTTAACATAGGCGAAGTAAGTAACTTCGCTCATTTACAAAAAGGTACACTGTGTCGTGTCCATTTGAAATTGGTCATTTTTGGGATCATCAAAATTTAATTCTGCAATGTCGCAGCGGGAACGTTTATTTCCGATTGACCTTTACCACCTCATCAATATAATATCAGAGGCCCCAGTGGTTTCACCATGCCGCTCGGTTTTATTTTAAAAGTAAAATTATTCTTCATGGCTTGTCTTGCCTTGTCACATACTTGAGACACGTGACTAAAGACATATCAACAGGATTTACGTTTGTCCGGTTTCCAAGTGTGGGTTTTCCATGTTAATCTTGAGGTAAACGTCGCACGCTTGCTCAATGGAACAGGCTGACGGATTCTACGCATAAAACATTTTAATTGTCCCGTCGTGTTTTATTCTACGTTCTAATATTGACTTTCTACTGCCTTCAAGGCTAGAAAAACGGATGCGTATTTTCACATGGTTGTTAGATACATTGCGACATCAAGAGGGAACAAACGGCTTTATTGTTTTGAAATAATAACACAAGATCCCCTCGTATTGGGTCCTCTTATCGGGCACCAGACGATGTCTGTTTGCACTACAAAACATCTGAACAATGTGCTACACGAGCTCAAACAATGGGCCTTGATACGCGATTGCTAAATGGGGACGCGTATTTCATCTGCACCGCCATGGAGACCAACCCTCAATTCGGAAACGCTTTCAAAACTTTGCTATGCGCAAATATCAGAACAGAGTAGTAGAAAATTCTTTGATTCAACTATATTAGCTTACGCTTTATATTTTTTTTTTTATTAGGTTTAAATTGGATGCTCAAAAAATTCAGTTTTTAATCATGACGAAGAATAAGTTCATCACACATACATAACGATATTACGTGGGTTGTTATTGTAATGAGTGCAGAATTCTAAAATCGTTGGAGTTTTGTCACAAAATGTTGCCTTGCGTTTAATGGAACTGTTAACAATCTAACGTGGAAACATTTTAAATAATTGAAAGCTCTTAATTGAGCGACAGAATGACAAAGGGTTTCTTTTTGATACACAATGTCTAGCAAAGAGTCGAGATGTTTGTTGCTATAAATCATGTTGTTTACATTTTAGCGTTGCGCTGAGTTGCGCATGAGGCAGTGTGTTTACCCGGCGGCGGGGCGTGTCGTGGCGTCTCTCATATCTAATCGGCGCATGTGGGTTAGTGCCCCCCGGGAGAACAATGCGTTGGTCCCTACGAGCGGCATTGATGAGTTCAGCCCATGCAGAGCCACAATAACATTATCAGATCCTGTAGAAACACTTAGCCGATTATAACTTCAATAACACTAAACACCATCTACAACAATACTTTGTGATAAAGTGATAAGGTTATTTGCTTTCGAGTTTATGATGCGTAGATCGTGAGAATTGCAATTCTTCATACTTATTTAAATAATGTTGTATTACGGCGTAAATACAGTTAAATCCAGTGTAATTTTATAGTTTTGTCCTTTGCAAGCGGAACCTCTCATTACCTTGTAAGCCTTTAACCGGTCAAAAAGCTTTGACCTCTCCGAAAAATCGGCTTTGTTTTTGTATCAAATCGTTACAACGTTAATCTAAGTAAGCACTTGACGCAGGGGCACTTGCTAATTTCTATGGAGCGTCGAAGTTCGTTGCCGCCGCGGTCGACGCACTGTTCCACATCCTGTTCGTTTGATTGAACGCCATTTCCATTGTTGCCAACACTTACACATCGCAAACTTGCCGTAAAAACATATACGACTACCCAAATAAATATTTATTGGGTATCGGAAGTCCTCCAAACATTTGCATATATCGCGTCATTGTTTACGCCTAGATAGCCGCCATGAATGATATCTCGTACTGAAAAACCCTTTAAATATTCAATAAGATCGCAAGTGTGGCTCTTTACATATTTTTCTACGTCGTATCTATCTGGATTATTTCTTCAACAGAAAACATACATTGAAACTTGTTTACGACTGTAAAAAATAAATTGTTAGCATTACAGGGTTTTTGCGTCTTGCGCTGAATCGTTTTGTCTGATGCTTATTTGTTATCTGCTGTCTACACTCAGTAAGCATTCACTGATTTGGACAAGGTCTCTGTGTCTGCGTAAATCATGGAGATACAATCTCCTCAATTGTTTTGAGTAAGCTTTAACTCCTATAAAATTATCATCATAATACAAGGGTATTCACAGTCACACCAAAATAATAATCTCCTAAATCTCTTCCGGGTTAGCCCAAAGTGTTTAATCGGTCATTGGCCAAATATTCGTGTCAACCTATCAATCTATATTCACAACAAATATTTCTGTTTCACCGAGTTCGTTGTCCTCAGATCTAGGTCTAGCCAGTTTTTGTAAATTATGCTAATGCGTCTTCATGACATGGTCGAGGTGAACGGTGTACAACGGCAATCTAACGATGGATTTTGAGCTCTACGTTAAACAGGTTTAATGACTAATAACCCACATATCACTAGACTCATTTCTAATAGCTTTTTATATGATCTGAAATTTCAATTCAAGTGATCAATAAATACCATTTTATGTTTTTGATGGCATTAAAAATGCATTTAGTCAAACTATTATTTAAATACCAATGTGAAAAACCTTCTTACTTTCTTGGTAAATAGGTAAATACATAATATTATTTCCACAAAGTTTGTGTCATTCCTAGCTCATATTATATTAATGAGGAAATTCCAAGCAATTTTAAAATCAATAAAAGGTAGGCAATCGAACGTACTTAGGTATAAACAATACATTATAGGTAGTGCGACTATTTTCCTAAGATTGTAATAAAATTCCAAGCGCAATGTAGTATTCATTTCTTCACGACACAAGAGCTAATTTCTTTACTCGACGTTTGCAAATTAAAAAAAAACTGAACGTACTTAATTGTTAAATGTCAATGTCAGGTGGATTTCCCACTCCGACGCACGTTTACAACCTAATGCCCAAATCGTTACGAACCGCTGTCACCGGTGATTGGCATCGGCCGGTAGTCATAAAAATTCAGTGATGCATCATGCTAGCCGCTAACGGGGTGACACATGACGTCACAGATGACCCGATCCGCATGTCAACGAGGGTGGGGCGTGAGCCGTGACGTCAGACCAGGGGTGGGAGTAAGAGACGGCGTGGTCGGGCCAAGGACGTCGCCGGGCCGACCGGCGCGCAACACCCGCCGCAATCGATACCGTGGCTTGACAACCGCAATCTGCAATCAACTGCCTATCTTCTCATCTAGGTGATCTAGACAACCACTCATCTTGCTCCTCCCTGTTACTCCTGCGGTGCTAAAATAGTCATTTAATAAACAGTAGGTGGGTAGTCATTTAGACTCCGCGACGTGACAGCTATCCAGCATCTTACCAATAATTAAATTTTTACTGACGATTTTAATTGTAGCATTATTAATGTCTGGTTTATACGCATAAAGAAATATACATTTTCGTATTCAATCGGGGTTATATTGCCATCTCATGCATAATCCGATAGAAGGGTTCTTTTGGATTAGGTGGTACCCTCGTACATTCTGGTTGAATTATGTCAGTAGTCGATGTTAGGTTTTATTACGGTTCCCTAGAAAATTACGTTGGGCTTGGACTATTTGTCTAACGGTCGTTCACCTTCTCTTTTACACAGCAAAAGTATATTTTGCTAGGTACGTGTTCACCCCGCCCCGGTTAGCTTACTTTCACTTATGTTTTATCTCCGAGCAACCTTCAAGATCACGAAGAGAACTGGTTTTAGTTCTCATGAATATACTCTAGATTATGTCACGTAAAAACCACTATTATTATCAGGATATGACGATAATAATTTGGTTATAATAAAAAATAAAGAAACATGAATCGATTCTTATGTCAAAGTCAATTTCAAGGCCCTCCAATAACGCCTTCGTATAAAGTTTGTTTAACAAAGGCGTTCAATATTATCTTCTACAAGTAAGTGATGATAATCCAATAAACCGTAATCACAGTTCAAAATAGCCCTCCGCGGAAATCTCTGCTTTTATCGTTGAGAGTGCAGCCTTGGCCACCGTCCAGGAAATATCCCGCTTTTACTGGTGAAAGTATTCCTTTCGGATAACGTTTCCAACTGCAATAATTTTAGTCTGCTACTTTAAAAATAACAGGATTTCCCATATTTCCATTTCACACGGCCATACATTTCATTTCTCATATGCAGTGTAATCAAAGGTGCATTAAAATTACAAAGCAAATCAAATAACGTGGAAGTGCAATTTACCGGCGCCGGTGTCGAGTTCATGGTTATCATCGGTCTGCGGCACACTTGGTTGGTATAGGTGAAACTTTTTCCATTACAGCCAAGTCTAATGCTGCCCTACTATTCGCAGGGAAACCGCACAACTTACTCTCCCGCAGACTAAAATTAAAGCAATACTTCACTCAATAGAAGTTAGAAGGTTGTTTTGATATTGTTCTAAGAACTGAACTTTCCTTATAACAAAGTGCTCTCCGGTCTAAGTTTCCCTTTTATCTTTTAATGAAGTGTTTCACCCCCGAAATATACACAGTAGACTATTTATATGGCTTTAGAGTATAACTTTTAAATCATGGTTAAAGTCCCCAGATTGTGTTAACAAGTTATGTTGTTTGGATAAACAATGCTTCTGTGAATTTATCAAAAAATCTGTAAAGAAAATACGAAGTAGGTCTGAAATTAAAAAAAAATAAATGTGTATATTTTAGATTTAAAAACAACAAGTAACAATTTTCAAGTACTATTTCATAAATTATGGATCCTAAAAGGTATACATCCCTAGAGCATAGACATACGAGTAGATTTTATCTTGTAGAATATTGATGACCTTTGTATCAGATTCGCAGACAATGTGAACTTCAATATTTTGAAGATTATTCACCTAGATGTCTCAATGGGCAGGGGTGGGTAAGGGTAACGTTGGAAGGGGGTAGCGGCGAGACGGTTCATCGGACCCCGGGATAGGTAGGAGACGCGACGTTCAACTCTCATTATATCTTCTGCGTCTAGACGAAAGATGCTGTTGATCATGCTCGCCCAGATCATATGTAATTGGGATAACATGAATAGGGTGGACAATCTTCCTGAATGTTACCTTGATTATTTTGTTGATTAAGCCATGTTGAGCTTTATCTTTGTTAATCTTATCGAAGACATGTTATATTGTTGTTTGTTATTATGGCCCATTCTCCTATGAGGTGGTGATTGATGTTAGTGGGTGTTCGTTTCCAATAACTCACAGTACCTAAATAAATTACCTGGCTTTAGTTCAAAGAATTTCTCAGTTGTAGATGGTAAAGATTAAACAATTATCCCTCGCTAAAACCAATTCATGCATGATTAAATACTTTGAAAGCCGAAGAACAGGAAAAAAAAGTACAGTAAAAATGGTTGTATAAACGTCTACGTCTGGTCTTGTTATCACAATTTCCTTCCTTCATTAACATGGCCAAGCAAATTGTTTCTTTGTTGTCGTCTTCTAGGTCACTAGGCGGTAGTTGGAAAAAGAAATGCCTTTCTATTGTCTTCGTCTGCAATTTTATACTGATTAACGGAGTAGATGAAGTGAAAAATTAATCAATCGACATCATCAGCTACAAAATTAAATTCTGTCTAAACACGTGGTTTTTTTGTTAGGGTTCCGTAGCCGAATGGCAAAAAACGGAACCCTTATAGATTCGTCATGTCTGTCTGTCTGTCTGTCTGTCTGTCTGTCTGTC
>NWSH02000329.1:5221695-5241653 GCA_002382865.2 Heliothis virescens | reverse complement strand
TTGATGACACATGTTAACAAACTGTAATACGACACAAACGGTAATATGCATCGTGAGGATGTTTGGTATTGTCTAACGGTTCATCTTATAATTCTATTGTTTTTTACATTTAGCAAGGTTGCGCTTAGACTTGAGTTCGCCATTTGTCTGTGAGGCACCTTTTTGTGCTTAATTTACACTCCGCGATTTCACTTTTTACGGCGGGGGCGTTGTTACGTGCGTCTCGCATAAGTGTAATCGCGACGTTTGCAGACATGTGGGTTAGTCCGCCAGTTTTCTTAGTTGCTCCCGGGAACAATGCGTTTCGTCCTGTACTTACCGAGCGGTGCAATATTGATTAGATTCAGCCATGCAGAGAACACCACTAATAAACATTATTCTCTTTTGTTATAAGTTATCCCTTTAGAAAGACTCTAACTTATGCCGATTAGTAACCTTTCAAGTAACACGTAAACCGGAGCACATCATCTACACCACCGAATTATACTTTTGTGATTACAATAGTGATAACGATTTTGTCATTTCGAGTTATGATATGCGTAGACGTTGAAGAATGCAGATATTTAACTTTCCATATCATTTACTTATTTAAATAAATGTACGTAGTCGGGCTTTACAGACAATTAATAGTAAAATAATAGTTAGTGCTTATATAAATTATTGAAATAAACCCGGAGGACGCAAGATTGGGATAAGGATAGAGGTCGGTTATCTCGAGGTGGGTAGAGTCATTTATTATATTTTATGTCTTATTCTAATTGATTTCAGACCATGTAGAAAAGGCTCGTCTTAGTTAAAACGGAATATCTCATATACAGATTATGCTGTGATGCCTTATTATATAAAATATAATATTGTTGCGGAGCATATCATCATTAAACGACCAGGGTTTGATTATAATACACATATAACATTATGTAAAGTACCCAGTTCTCTATGAAATAGATACCGTTACCACAGGAACTATTGCAAACAAATAATCCGGTAAAATACATAACTGATTTGCGTTGATGGGTGTAATCATTTGTAATGTCGTAGGGAGCAGATTGTGAGCAATTGTGTATATTTGCGTAAATAGGTTTTATATCGTGTTTAACTATGTTATTTGTATTATAAATCCAAAGCCCGCACAGGGAGATTTATATTATTTTGGAATATGGTATAATGTGGTGAGGCTGGTGAAGAGAGGTGTGTCTTTTTTATATTATTTTGGGAGAGAAGGGCAAGATTTTTCTTAGGTACCCCTTTTATTTTTAAATTGTTAGAATATGAAGACTTGTAGCCCGAATTAAGTCCACAAGGAGCGAAAAGATGAAATATACCCCCGTTAATACCCTTTCTCTATCTATCTCTTGTTTTTTAATTTCTGAATTGACATCCCCACTTATAAGGATCATCCGTTTTTTATTTTATTAAATTAACGTAACATATTTTAACTACGAAGAGTCAATAATTTATCATATGATGACAACTTTCTATTCCAAGGAAAAGATATTCAAGTGAAGTACTCTGGTTTGTATATCAAGAATATAGTTAAAAATGTGAAAATTTAAATGGAAAAAGTAAAATGCAACAGAATTAGTATATTACACTTGAATACGGCAGAGGGCACTATGCTAATTTTCTAATGAGAGCGTTTGCGAGCTTTCTTTGCTCAGTCGTGTAGCGGGAGTCACTGGGTCGGTCGGATATCTTTCTCGATCTATTTAGCCAAAGAAAACAGAATGACTACACGATTTCTTATTCTATGATGAACCGCCATCACTATCACAACTACTTTGGTCTTGCCACATTGACCTAAATTGTTAGTCTTACTTCATAGTAAACACGGTTCTACGAAAATCGCAAATCTCGTGCCTGATAAGAAAACATATGAGCTTACAGGACTTACCCAAAATAAAACTATTTATTGGGATAACTACTAAGTCTTTTTAAAACACACAATAACACAATATTGCCAGATTTAGAAACTCATCATTAAAGTCTATGATCAGCCTAGAAATTGCCGTCACAATCGAAGAGCGAATTATCTTTCGAGTATACGTGAGCGAGCAACAAACACCCTCTCTAAATATAAATTTACCACACACCAATATACGCTAAGTAGTCATCATTTTACAATATTTTTCTCACGATCACGTATCTTATTCTTGGAGCATTACCTGGTCCTGTTCTTTCAGAATACTCACGAACTATAACCAGGAGACATACACAACAGGAAGAGCTATGTCCAACACGAGTATTCGCGGATAAGCAAACGAATAATGTGTTTAGCAGTTACAACCGGCGGGTCGGGCGAATTTTATTATAGGCGCGCTCTTGTTCGATACCAGTGTAAACTTCGTTTTTAGGCTGGTATACCTTATTATTGGATGATCGCTAACATTCCGCACTCCGTTCAATGTCACGCATACCACGCCCACAATAGTCATAGTAAATTCACAAAGGTATGATGTTTGAGACGAAAAGGTCTATACTGGTGTCTTTGAGCGTTAGTAGTATTCATTGAAGCACTATCTAATAGATAATGTCTATCTTCCTCTAATCTTCTTATAGATATTAAGGTCCGTTTATAACACGTTTGCAATTGAAAGCCTAAATTATATTTTTATATTCTAGATAACTATTATTATAATATCACACAAGGAGTTATTCAATCAGATAGCGTTCTAAAAAACATTAATAATGCGGTTCTATAAAGCCAGGTCCCTAAGCTCCATCTCAAAATAATAAACTGCATTCGCTCTATGTAGAACGCTGCATACACGCGGGTTAGCGCAGAAGTCTCAAATACGATAGCCTGTCCAATCTCCGGAGCTGAGTTCGGCGCCAAGATACGAGGATTTCGTCTTGAATACTTGAATACTCTTGTACTGCAATTTTCGCGAGAGTCATCCACCAACAATTTATATCTCCCGCGCATTTCACTCCCGCAATCGCTTTTCCCCATAGAGTTCGTTAGGTAGCTACGCAATGTACGTAATCTTTTGTAAAGAGAGCTATATGCTAATAGCGCGTCTTCATGACATGGTCGAGGTGAACGGTGTACTAACGGCAATCTAACGATGGATTTTGAAGCCTACGTTTAAACAGGTTTAATGACTAATAACCCCACATATCAACTAGACCATTTCTAATAGCTTTTTAATATACTGAAATTTCAATTCACGTGGATCAATAAAAAACCATTGTTAATAGTTTTTGATGGGAATTAAAAATGCAATTTAGTCAAACATTATTTATGAATACCAATGTAAAAAACCCTTCTTACTTTCTGGTAAATAGGTAAAAGTACATAATATTAACTTCCACAAGTTTGGTGTCATTCCAGCTCATATTAGATTAATGAGGACAATTCCAAGCAACTTTTAAAATCAATAAAAGGTAGGCAAATCGACACGTACTCTAGGTATAACAATACATTAAGTAGTGCGATATTTCACTAAGATTGTAATAAAATTCCATAATCGCACTGTAGTAGTTCATTTCTTGGGCACGACACAAGAGCTAAGTTTTCTTCTACGACGTGTAGTCAATATTTTTAAAGAAAAAAACTGAACGTACTTAATTGAAACTGTCAATTGGCCTAGTGGCCATCTCCCCACGTTGACCCGAGCCGGGTCGACGTTTAACCGGCTAAAATCTTGAATGGCACCCAAAGATGCGTTTACGTGTAACTGAGAGCTGCCGTGTCAGCGCGAGGTAGATTGCATCGCCCACGTATCGACCAATAATAAGATATCATTGATGCACATCATAAGCTAACGGTCTTCAACGTCTTAATCGGTTTGTATCAACATGACGTCCTACAGATGACACAGAGCATGTCAACGAGGGGGAGCGAATAGAAGAAGCGTAGGACGTTTCACGAATCCAGGTGTTGGGATGTGTAGAAGAGAACGAGAGCGTTGGTCGGGCCATAAAGGAACGTTTGCGCGGCCGCCGAAGCGCAGCTGCTAAATCACACCCACTCTTGCAGGACAATATACGAAACCGTGGCTTGACAACCGCGACTAAATCTCCGCAATATCACTAGCCTAGATTTTGCTTCTCATCTAGGTGATTTCTACACCACATCATTCTATGCGCCTCCTCACCCCGTGAGCTTATTCGATTGCCTCAGCCTGGAGCTGAGAATATTATTGTCATTGGGCTTATTAAACAGTAAAGCAGTGGGTAAAGTCTATCTCTCTAAGCTATATATCAATCAGCGTACGTGACAGCATCCAGCAAACGTTCATCACGAAATAGACTACTAACATTGTACAAGACGATATTTAATTGTAGCTAATTGTATTATATAACTGTCTTGAGTTTTTAATACACGCATAAGAGAAAGTATAAAAGTAAAGCAGTTTCGTATTCACATCAAATGGTTCGAGGGTTTATATATATATTACTATCTCTCAAGCTATAAAAACTGCACTAATAAATTAGGAGATTCGTCGAGTGCGATAGGTGATACAACTCAGTAAAATTGCGGGATTGTAATTAGTATCATTAGATCGACATGTGAGTTTGAAAATTTATTACGGTTCCCTGATAAATAGATATCTCATATAAATGAGACTCTGATATACGTAAAATTTGTACGTCTTAAGTGACAGGTATCTGTGTCTACATTTAAATACTTCTCTTTACACTAGCAAAAAATTTTTGCTAAGCGTACGGTGTTCACCCGCCCGGTTAGCTACTTTCACTTTATGTATCTCCGACAACCTTCAAGATCACGAAGAGAACTGGTTTTAGTTCTCATGAAATACTCTAGATTATGTAACGTAAAAACCACTTTATTACAGGATTGACGATAAGTAATTTGGGTTATAATAAAAAAATAAAGAAACATGAATCGATTCTTATGTCAAAGTCAATTTCAAGGCCCTCCCTATAACGCCTTCGATAAATTTGTTTTAACAAAGGCGTTCAATATTATCTTCTACAAGTAAGTGATGATAATCCAATAAATCAGACATCACAGTTCATAAATAGCCCCCGCGTAAATCTCTGCTTTTATCGTTTGAGAGTCAGCCTTGGCCACCGTCCCAGTGAAATATCCGCTTTTACTGTGAAAGTATCCTTCGGATAACGTTTCCAACTGCAATAAATTTTATCTGCTATTTAAAAATAACAGGATTTCATAATTTCCATTTCACAACGGCCAACATTTTCATTTCTCATATGCAGTGTAATCAAGGTGCATTAAAATTACAAAGCAAATCAAATAACCGTGGAAGTGCAATTTACCGGCGCCGGTGTCGAGTTCATTTTTTAATCATCGGTTGCGGCAACACTTGTTTGGTAATGTGTGAAACTGTTTTCCATTACAGCCAAGTCTTAAGCTGCCGCTACTATTCGCAGGGAAAACCGCACAAACTTACCTCCCGCAGACTAAAATTAAAGCAATACTTCACTCAATATGAAGTTACGAAGGTGTTTGATAATTGTTCTAAGAACTGAACTTTCCTTATATCAAGTGGAATATCCCCCCCCCCCCCCTTTCTCCGGTCCTAAGTTTCCCTTTATCTTTAATGAGTGTTTCACTCCTCCGAAATATACACGTAACTATTTATATTGGCTTTAGAGTATTTAACTTTAAATCATGGTTAAAGTCCCAGATTGTGTTAACAAGTTATGTTTGTTTGATAAACAATGCTGTCTGTGAAATTTATCATAAAAAAATTCTGTAAAGAAAATACGAAGTAGGTCTGAATTAAAAAAATAAAGTGTATATTTAGATTTAAAAACAACAAGTAAAATTTTCAAGTACTATTTCATAAATTATGGATCTAATGTATACATCCCTAGAGCATAGACATACGAGTAGATTTTTATCTTGTAGAATGATTGAGAGCCTTTGTATCAGATCGCAAGATAAGTGAACTTCAATATTTTGAAGATTATTCACCTAGATTCTCAATTGGCAGGGTGGTAAGGGTAACGTGGAAGGGGGAGCGGCGAGACGGTTCTAAATCGGACCCCGGGATAGGTAGAGACGCGACGTTCAACTTCTCATTATATCTTCTGCGTCTAGAACGATAAAGATGCTGTGACATGCTCGCCCCAGATCATATGTAATTGGGAGATAGACGAATGAATAGGGTGGACCAATCTTCCCTGAAGTTACCTTGATTATTTTGTTGATTAAGCCATGTTGAGCTTTATCTTTGTTAATCTTATCGAAGACATGAGTGAGAGGTTGTTTGACAACTGGAACAATAGATATCACTGGGGAAGCGTGGGAGACGATGTTAGTGGGTCGTTTTCTATCTAGGTATTCCAATAACTCACAGTACCTAAATAAATTAACCTGGCTTAGTTCAAAGAATTTGCTCAGTGAGATGGTAGAAGATTAAACAAAGCATATCCCTCGCACACAGCATGACGTTATACTAGTACGAAGAACAAGGAAGTAAAAAGTACAGTATAAAATGGGTTGTATAAACGTCATAACGTCTGGTCTTGTGTATCACTAATTTCCTCCTCATTAACATTGGCCAAGCAAATTGTTTTTCTTGTTGTCGTCCCTTCCTAGGGTCACTATGGGTAGGAGGGGGGGTGTTGGGGGGGGGGGGGTAGGACGGTAGTTGGAAAAGAAATGCCTTTCTATTGGGCTTCGTCTGCAATCGTTAATGACTGATTAACGGAGTAGATGAAAGTGAAAAATTATCAATCGACATCATCACTTACAGAATTAAATTCTGTCGAAGAAACGAGCGTGGTATTTTTTGTGGGCGGCAGCGGGTAGCCCGGAATGGTCAACACAAACGAACCCTTATAAGATTCGTCAATGTCTGTTTCTGCTCTGTCTGTTCTGTCTTCTGGTTCTGTCTGTCTGTTCTGTCCTGTCTGTCGATTCCAAAGTTTCTTCCGGGAAAACATTTTAAGACATGGAGACACCATTCAAACTCGGTAGGTAGATGTATTTAATGTTAACCGGCTTCACGAATTTTTATACAAAAATAAAAAAAATAATAATATTAGAAGGGGGCCCTCCCCATCACACCATGAGAACTGAAACCAAAAAATTTTTTTTAATCGGTCTAACCTACACCTTGTGGGGTATCTTACATAGGATCCTTTAAAAATGAGATTGAGGTCATCTCTCTGTTTCTCACATTTTTTCTCAAAGTCAATCATTTCAGAGTAAGACACTTTCAAAGTGCTAAAATGTGTGTCCCCCCCCCTGTAATTTCTAAACTACCAAAGTGAAAAATCTAAAAAAAATATATGTTATAGATCTTAATAAAAACTATCAACCAAAATTGGTTTGAACGAAATACAGTCAGTAGTTTTTGAGTTATAGCACTTTTTCAGTAACCGCAAACTATAACTTTGTTATTCATATATTTGTATGAAAAACAAAGTAATTTTTTGTAGGTACGTTTATTTTTCATAAATAATGGAACGGAACCCTTCGCGTGCGAGTCCGACTCGCACTTGGCCGGTTTTTTGTATTTAAATTATATACCGTTCTTTATCGATAGTCTTGAAACTAGTTTTATGTATAGTAATAGGTTAAAAATGTTAATGATACGCTATTTTATAAATAGGTATGATTAATATATCTTTTTAGCTGTACCTACTTAAATACTCATCGCAATTTATAAATTCTTAGGTACGAATTCATCATCAGACGTTCCAGATTCCGCGAAGCAATTCTTTAAAGGGTGAATGGTACTTAAGATTCCGAAAACGGTAATTTAGTTAAGGACTCTATAGGTTGAAAAACGAAACAGGCCAGTCCATAATTCATTCACCACACGAATACTATTATGAGAGTACCGTTAGGCTTGTGCATTTGACCTCCTTGTGGCTCGGCTGTAAAACCGCTTGACACTTGGATTGACTTCCTTAAATAATTCACTCAGCTTATTTAAACACTAATTACTTAATTATATTTTATGAAAAAAAAAAAACGCATCTAAATCTTCCTTTATGCCACTTCCTATCCACCTTGTTGACGCTGTTGATGAAATAGTGAATCATTTGAAGAACAATGAATAAAATATTGACATAAAAGATACAAATACAATAGACTCGTATTGTAATCTAGCTGTTGTAACATAAACGATTACCAGTATGTATGTCACCTCGGAAGGTCATATTAACTGTATTCTTGTTGACCGCATACGTACTAAGAATACCAGCAAAAGTTTCGGTGGGTTATCGGGTGGCAATGTTACAAAATCGGAAAGGGATAATAGGACCTGGATAGATTTACTTACTGGGTGTTCCATTTTCTTCAGCTCGTATCTTTTGTTTTTGTCCTTCTCGGTCACTGCATTTCTTCTTATAAAATGATGAGCTATAATATCTATCTAATCGGAATTTTGCTGCATACCTAATTCTATCGATGCACTAATGCAAAAACGAATTTATGGGAAAACTACTAGATTTTGTACAGCAAGGTAAAAGTTACAGCTGTCCTTTTAGTGTAATACATTCGAAAGTGTTGGAAATGTCACCACAAGAATTTATTGGGCGACAAATCCCCGTTTTAATTTCACTAAAAGCAAAACATAACACGAGTATAGGGGAACTTAAATGCAATCAAAGTACTTTCACGGCTTGAAACGCTGCTCTGCTTTCATAAAAGGAGCAATTTTATACCTTGGGGACGCTCCAAATTGGGTCATCTGTAGAACCGCTGGCGTCCATCAGGCTATTCCTTTTTTTTTAAACACAAGTAAGGACGTTGATAGGATTGTGATTGCCGCCAGCCATCTTGGAATATGGCCTTTGTTCGTAGGACAATGGCGCCGCGAATTGGGATGGCTCGTCGAGAACATGTGCGAATATATGGACAATGGCAAACAATTGGCTACTCATTACAAATTATTGTAGTGATAATTTTAGTTTGTATAGGACATTTGTTTTGTTGTATTGTGTGGCAACGTTTGTTTCTCTCCTGAAAGGCCAGTTGTTCGGCAATTTACGCACTTACCATCACTACTTTAAGGTCAAGCCGTGGAAACAATGCCGAGTGCCTAATGTCTTATAAGGAGACACAACGTACACACGTTTTTAGATAATAATATGCATGGTAGAGTTGTTGCAGTAGTTCTTTTCTCGACTTTTTTTCTTTAAAACACTGTCACACCCAGCGTTGAAGGAAGTTTTTGTAATAATGCAAAAACATTGTACAGATACCCCGGGGCGGCTCTGCTTTCCTCGAAAGTTATGCGATTCTGTAATAATATCAGAATACGTCGACAGGCACATTGGAATTCCCCCGTTGACTCTGTCCCGCGGGTAAAAATACGAATGCATTTACAGTTTCGACATTCGATGATTTAATGCGACTGTTGCTGAAAGTTTTTTCACATAATAAAGATTAATTTGTTACAAACACAGTTATATCAGGCCCCCAAAATGATTGTCTCTATAATTTTTGTGAATCATTATAATATTTTCGTGAATCATTATAATATTTTCGTGAATCAGCATTTTAAACAAATTGAAGTTTCCCCACAACGCGTCATAGTGTAATGCCCCACGTTGGGTCACATTTTTTATTAATTGGGGAAAACTCGCATATTAATGCACTGTATTCAATTATCCTGTTTAATTTATGTTATTTCTAAAATGCAGTGCTTGGTGCATGCAATTTGTGTGGACAAATGGTTGTAATATTGAATTACTTAGGTATAGATGTTTATTCAACGCCCATGTCATAAATTCCGCGATGTTTATAGGAATCTGTAACAAACGTGCCATTTTAAAAAATACCAAAGAAATTGTGAAGTAGATCAGATAAAAAATTGAAAGTCTAACAATGTAAATAAATATGTAACAAAATGTAAAAAAAAACAAAGTTTTCATAAACGGATCGTTAATCACGTTGTAATTAGAAAATAATTTAAAGCGCAACTGCAGCACCGATCATTGTGTAAACAAATTAAATTAATTAATGCTCTACTACTACGCTAGCTTGCGAAAGAACAATGCAACTCATGCGACTAGAACGAAGGATGTCCCATTTCGCGCCATTTGCGTGGGCCGACCTCATTGTGCGCCGGAATTCGTTCAATATCTATATCTATACATCTGATATTGCTACTGTTTGCAACGTCATTAGGTTTGACCAACGCAGCTGCATTTTTGTAACGCACTGCAAGATAGCTATCTTTGTTTGGCATACCAACGTATCATGCAACCAATGAGCAAACCACTAAAGTCGAAAAAGAAAAAAAAAATAGAAGTTCAAGAATAAAGATCTTTGTTACAAACGACAAAACTATGTAACCATACATAATCGTCTGAACCAACTAGCAAAGATTAACTAGCATAGAATACCTTGAAGCATACACCGTACTTAGCATATAGCTACTTGATTATTGGTTGCTTTGATGGTGAATGTTCCATGCCATTGCGGCGTAATGTCTGTGTAGGCAGCATACAATTGGCATTAGCCTTACAGGTTCAAAATTGAACGGAACTTCGCAGTTTCGCAATGTATGTGAAACTATGTAGGCAGGTATACTATTCGTCAAGTATTTATTTATTAAAGGTGTCACGTACGTGATTCTTTTGACACTTCCTAAAACAATTATCAGAGTCTGTTTTGTTTAATTTATTATGTGGTGCTGTGTCAGCATTAAAGAGCTCACGAATATTTTGTTTTCGTTTAAAGCTGCACGTCTGTGGCTTCTTACGGTACGAGTATCTAAACTCGTGTTCTGTGGGGTCAAAATGGGTTGACACGACAAGCAGAATTGTCTTTTCTTACAAGTCACGCGTATGAATTTCTTGACCGACTGCGATATAATGTAATTTACCAGCCAATTCAAGTATCTTGTTCAATACCCGTCAATCACTTTCCACCTTTTCAATAGACCTTCCGTATGTATGGTTGACCTACTGTAAAGGAAGCTGTTTATCGACAGTTGACAGCCAGCTAGTGGCATGTCGCGAACAACAGGAACTCCGAGCAATTTCCCTACATTCGCGTTTTCATAACCTTATTAAAAAACCAAGTTTTCCAAATATTAACACTATTTAAAGAAGGATACAGTTCAAAATTGTTTGTAAATATTTCGTGAAATTTCAGGTAGCCAAATGTAACGTTGTATCCGCATATCTACATGACCAGATGTGTTGACTCGGAACACGTGCTGTAACATGCTTATGACATGCGAGGATATGAGGGTTACTTTTGGAAATATAAAAAGTATTCCAATCCAATATCCTCCGAGGAATAACTTTGCCGAATCAGTCGTTCTGATCATCATTCTACATTTTAACTGCTTTTGTTATTCAGTAGTAGAAAAGACATAGGGGTGTGAATATGCGCATACATAAACATGATACGCTAAGTAATTGGAACTTTTTGAGCTCTTACCACTCCGCTAATAACAGCCGATAAAAATCTGGATCATGCAACGGCACGAATGGTTAGTTTCCTTTTTGGCACGAACCTAATTATGTAGATGGGATTAGACCGAGCCGAATTATGTAGGTTCATTGTTCAGATAATGTCATTTAATTATGCATACTGAATGTTTTGGAGATAGTCGTGTGTATAGCCCCCGTGTCTTCGCCTACGTCCCGCCTACGGAGCGATCGAATAACCGTCTTCGATCGCTGTCAAAGCAGGGTGATATATTTCGTACTCAATTACGCATTTATTCTCGTTGTTGTACATAATTACTGCTGTACAAATTTTGTTATTGGAAAAGGCTTTTGGAAAATTAATGATCCAGCACGGACTTAAGATGATTTAAAAACAGTCTGCTTGAGACGTTAGACATGCTTTATGCATGAAAAGTAACAAACGGTTAAACTAGCATATTTAACTAGTTGCTTGTTCAGTAATGATTGGAAGTTGAAGGATTTTGATGGCATAATGTACAGTTTCTTCGTGAAACCATAATTACATATATCTGTATAACATATAGTGAGTTTTATACGAACAATGCTCTTAGCAGTGTTTGTTCTGTACCTGCGTTTTTGTCGCCGCGCTGAGTTCCAAATAACAGGAAGCAGATGAATGCACGGCCAGGTAAATGGCGCCCGCCGACAGACAAACTGACTTTCTAAAGAAATGGTATTTTTGAGAAATGTAATTATGTTTTGGTCTAGTCTTTTTTGTAACGCATCTGTTCAAAAGATTTCACTTTCGATTGGGTCTTTCGTAGAACCGTTAGAAGTCAAGAATGAATTTGCAAACAAATAGCAGGTAAGGTCTGAACTTATTAGAACTTCATTCATCAATAATACGAAGTATTTTTTATACAATTCAGTTGACAACAGCAGTCACACGGTGTACATGATATCCACTTCCCTGTTCAAATTAGATTGTAAAGCTAGCGAAGCGTGGTGATAACGCCAGTATCAAATTTATGTAAGGAAATTGCCTTCGAGTGGAGGCTTCATTGGCTGGCGGGGCGAAGCACAGCCCCTGTATTAACCGCTCACACCTGCGGTTGCTTGCTATATGAATTTGTAGCATGGGGAATGTTTATTGTCTTTCGCACGGCCTCATAATTGAAAATAATAAATTCAGTTGTTTGTTGCACTAGGAGTCTTCGTATCTATACAGAGTAAATTGAAATCAGTTGAGGATGTCAAAATATTCTAGTTTATAGTACCTACTACCTTTGTATCTATCGACGGAAATTATGGAAATATGTCTAGGTAATAAGAACCAATATCGATTCCTATTCTAATGTCAATCTCAAGGATGCAGCACGTGCCACATACAATAGGCCTTGGGCCACCTAGGGCCTTGAGGCACTAAGGTTCGGACTATTCTAAAGATTATCGGTACGGCCACGACCAGAATTTTTATTAGACTCCAATGGATTTTTTAAACTAATGGAAAACTTCTAATTGACTTATGGATTTAAAATATATTTTTCTTCTAATTATATTATCGCTTAGTTGTGGTTTCTTTATGTAGGTATGCGCGTCTCACTTATCTGGCTGCGGTCAGCTGGTATCAGTTACAGGCGGCCACTGCATTACCTTACCGATAGCCAGCTCAAGATGGCGTAGCTGACACCTTATATTACAGCTGATTGTAATAAATAAATGCCAGTATCTACTAACGACGTCAGTCCGCTGGCAAATAACAGTACTCTATTCTAATTCCTGTTGTTACTGTAGAAACTATAGCAGTTAAACTGTCTAGTTTTATATTCATTGTATCTTGCAATGCTTTATCGATAACCTCGCTGGGTTTCTACTGCCTCTTAATCTTGACCGACACGGTTGACCAGGAAAGTCACTGGTCAAGGTAGGTACTTGCAAATGGATAGGCCAATTGCTAATCAATTGGAAGATCAAGCAATCGTTTGAGCATTTATCTGTAGATTGACATGAATAGAGAAATAAATCTTAGAAATCGCGACGCAACTATGGGTCGTTTGAGAACAATACGCATTCGAAACACGACCGATACCCGTGCGTGATCGACTCTTATCTCTTTGCACAAGATGTAATTATCGATTGTTTTGGTTAATATTTAACCGTGGCTAGATTAGATTAGTCTTGGTGTTAAGGCATCGACGCACTGGACGCAACTGGCGGCATGTAACGGGATAGTAACCGGATAGCGTGTAATCTCTTCCATCTTTATTCTCTCGTCACGCCCGCTGATCCAATTCTGTGGTTTGGAGGAAAAAATATTATTCAGAGTTGCTCAATTGAAACCTAGGCTCAACTATCGTTATGCAATGGGCTTAGTGTTATTCCGATAGAATTTTGTCATGACAAATTGGACAAATGAGGTTCCAGCCAGCTGCCTGTTTTCTCTCGCTTAGAATCGTTTAATAAGGCATTGCGAGGAACAGATTTCTGCAATCGATTTGATGAAAATATTTTGTAACCGGGTAAAACAGAGCTCATGGCTTTGCAATCAATAAATCGGTAAAGTCAGCTGTGCTGTCATTGAAATATTCTCGCACCTAGGAAAAAACAAGTAGATAACAGCCGCTACCGGGTGACATAAGAACACCTACTTAAAAAATTGTTTCCGGGTATTCAGACGAATAATTCAGAGCAACGCGAGTTTGTTGAAACTATATAGTATGTAATGATCTAATGTTTTGTATTATGATAAAAGGAAAAGAGTGACGATCTAATTCAAACATCTAATTATACAATGCGAATGAAGTAGGTATAAAAGCTAATTTGCAAAATTACTTTCTCAAGAATAAGACAAACTACAAAGGTACCAAGAAGATACAATTGCCTATTCAGCCTTGAATAAAGGTCAGTCGATCGATTGTCATAAAGTTAATTTCACAAGTGCATAATGCAGGGCCTCGTGTACTCGTAATGTATGCGGCGAGGCGGCCCAAGTCGCGCCGGGCTCGTGACGCAAACGCCTCGTCGCCTCAAGTTACCCAACAGCGGCAATGCGGCGTCGATCACGCTAATCTGCATTCTTATGCTACACTACGATATGCCTCTGCCACGACTATAATACATATTGCAAACATCGCCATTTAACGCAACAAATTCCTATGTTGACGGATCAACGCCTTCGCCCATTGTCTATACGCTGCCAATCTATTGAACATGATGTACGTGATCACGCGTGTGAACTTACCCGATCATTTTGTAATTTAAATTATTACACTCCAGCGCTTATCTTTACCGATTTGTATGTAACCAACTTACTAATCTAAATGGATGTCACGGTTCAAATAGCTACGTATTTCCATCAAATCGTTATGCTCGTAAACTCCAAGTTATTACAAGTTAATTGAACTCAATCTTATCCAACACCGAGTGAAATTGAATTTAGAGTTTCTCGTAATTGGGAATTAAAAGGTTGCTCCGCGAACGATCTGTGTAAACAAGCATTAATTACGGATCACTTGAGCGTTTTCACCTCTGAAGGGCGCCTTAAAGATGTGAAAATTCTTAAAAATTTGTAAATACAATGTAAAGCTCGGTGTTGGTATAAAAATAAAATGATGCTGACGTCCCAGTTGGCTCACGAAATAAGGCGCATGATTGCCAAACGACAAATAGGACAGCGTTGACGAAATTCTCAAATATTTTGTAAAATAAAAAAAAAAACTACGAATTTATTTAGACTGCTAGCATGAAATAGCTTGTTTGGGTATTAATTTATGTATTTTCTATAATGTTTTTCTGTGAGGAACGATTTGAAGTTATTAAAATATTATATCTGCAATATCACTGTTTTGAATCATATTGTTGTTTTCAGTATTATGTCCATGTAACTAAAATTTTGAAAGCATTTACGTTCACCACTTCCTCTGGCCTCCACGATGCACTTTAAGAAGCACTTGACTGGAGGCTCGCGAATGCTTCTCGCCATTGACAATTAGAGCACTACCGTCACTCTTTGGAACGGGTGACGTAACGCAGCCTTCACACTCCTAGGAAACTGATGCCTGCTGAGGATTTACTCGTTAATCACATTTCAATAAAAAAGCCTTAGTCACGTCCAATTTCCTGAGTCTTTTTAGTTACGAAGACATTGTGGCTCTACTTTTCGGTTTCAACATTATGAAATATCGTCATTGTCAATCTGATCGATAGCTGAAGTCGATTTTAGTACAGGCTTGAATAACAATTTGTTATCTTTTGCTATCCGAAGATGATTATTCAAATTGTTGCTCTAATAAACACGGTTTCTCATTATCAATTGATTTTATCATAGCAATAACAGCTGTGGTTACCTTCGGGAATTCCACTTTCTGAACTCATTTATCTGTTTTTTATCTTGTATTACTCTTTATGTTTCGGATTTTTTTATTCGGTATTTGGTATTTCCGCGCACGATTTTGATATCTTTTATGATTTTTATACGGACTTACACCTAGAGACAAAAGTTATTAGGGTAACTACTTCTTAAAGTAGTATACTAAAAGGAGCAAAAATGTGATACCCCGACTCGTGTTAGCCCATAAACTATGAGAACATATTCAGTGCAAACAACTGTTCAATTAACCATGTTTTATAATCCATGATCCCGAACAACACCTAACCAAAAAATATGACAGTATTTAACAGAAACCTTTCCTTGTCTTCAGATCGGTAGATCATCAGAATCGCCGATAGACTTCGTGGTGATGGACACAGTGGCAGGCGACAAGAGTGGAGACACAAAAGTGCTGCAGAGCACAATATCGCGGTTCGCGTGCCGCATCATAGCTGACCGCAACGACGTCAACAACTGCCGCATTTACGCAGCCGGTTTTGACTCCTCCAGAAATATATTTTTAGGGGTAAGTGACCTGACCTTTTACCGTTGAAAAGGACTAAAAGTATTTCAAGATTTTGTCAATGAACTCACTCTAGCGTCTAATTATGGAGTCGATAGTGGTAAACCTATCCGTTGGCTTTAACTGAGCATGCTTTTGGGTTAAAGGCACAAGGCTGACCCATCGGTCTTTGAAAGGATATTAGTTAATTAATTCCTTGTATTACTACAGAATACTATGTTTCTATGTGCTTTTATTATCTTTTAGCTAGAACAGATTCGATGCCATTGACGTCATCTGTGGGCGGTTATGACGTAGCATCTTCACGTAAATGAACGACTAATGTCAAACGATTTAGTCTTCATTTACTCACAATGAGCCTCCGCTTAGATTCAGCGATTTGAAAATTTTGTCTGACCAGTTAAACGTTACTCTTTTTAGTTAAATGTTAACCTCTGGTTCTGACTTCGAACTATTCATACTTCTAGTCTCCTAACATTCGCAAATGAAGATCAAGATTAGAAATGATTGATTCCTTGTACTAATGATTGATATCATAACATTCAAACATTGACTACTCATTTTATTAATCGATTTATGCGAAAAGACCGATCAATTATAATTTTTTGATTCCTGTACATAAGATTGCCTCACTTTTACCGTAAAATGTACTTCTCTGGGTTTTTAGCTCTCTAGATTTTTTTGGTTTTCCTCAAATCAGAATTCCGTCATCAAAATTTTAATGCCCTGTTACAAATTCCAGGAAAAAGCAACGAAATGGACAGAGAACCACGAAATCGATGGGCTCACGACAAATGGTGTGTTAATCATGCATCCGCGCGGAGACTTCTGCGGCGGCAGCGCCACCTGTGGCCCGTGGCGCGAGACTTCCGTCGGGGGCGCCGTCTTCTCGCTCAGGGAGAGCCGCTCTGCACAACAAAAGGTAACTTACGAAGCCTCCACTCTCCCAAATTCACCAATATGATGCAGGCAAACGTGCCTAAAAACGAGCGCAAAAAATCTCAGCAAATGAGCATGGCAACTGATCATTTTTCAATCTTGGGGCATTAAGAATTCTGCCTCCGATCACGCGGAACTGGTCGGTACAATATGGTTCCAAGAAAACTTACAATGGACAAATTCTGGCCTGTCCGAACAAAAAATGCAATCAGCTGTCCCGTAAAAAGTTGAGCACAAAAACTACAACAGCTGCTCAATCGCGTGCCTTTTTATGAGGAACCTGACTGGAATGCATCTGGACACCCATAAAGTGAAGAAACCTTAGAAAAAACCCGGACAAATATTGTTCTAAGAATTTCTTAGGAATTTGAGGAACGCATGTGAAACACTTGAAATATTCCCTCGACGTTTGCTTGAGATTGAGTTGCCGACATTTATTTATTCCACATACGTACAGAGCAAATTATAAATATGTTGTTGTTTGTTTTTGTAGGGCCTACCCTGTCAAGCGGAGACAAATGTCCTCAGAGATGGAACGATGATAGACTTGTGTGGCGCGACGCTGCTGTGGAGGAGCGCTGAAGGACTTAAAAACTCACCGGTAAGTTGGGCCATAAATCTTTAAAATTACACATATCTTTATGCAATGCTCGACAGGTAAATGGCTTGGTTAGATCACACACATCGAAACAATTTTTTTTTGTTTCAATTTTAGCTGGTCTTTATGCTTTGCCTTTCATGAAAGCTGAATTGAGTTACATAATCATCGTTTCTATGCTTTTCTATCGTTTATGATTATCGTTAAATTTTGCGATCGGAGAGTAACCGATCGATGTCTCAAAGTGTTCATCACTTATTAAAAAAAATGTTTAAGCAATGTTCAAAATTGTCTTCAATCAATTCGGCAGACAAAACGCGATCTCGAAGCTCTGGTAGACGAGCTGAACGCGGGCCGGCCGCAGTGCCCCGTGGGACTGAACACGCTCGTCATACCGCGCAAGCTGTCCTCGGCACACCAGGATCTCAACCAGCCCTACGTGTACCTCAACTGCGGACATGTTCAAGGTAACTTATCTAACAAGC
Organism: Heliothis virescens; assembly: GCA_002382865.2. Lineage (NCBI taxonomy): Eukaryota > Metazoa > Arthropoda > Insecta > Lepidoptera > Noctuidae > Heliothis > Heliothis virescens. Next base: position 5,223,426 of record NWSH02000329.1, on the reverse strand, counting down.
AATTTTTTTCATCTATACATTAAAAATCAAAGCCTTGCCAAATAACTCATTTACTGACTCATCAACGCAGGGCCCAAACCCGTGAACCCATAAAGCTGAAATTTTGCACAGAGGTTCATCTTAAGACGCTCTCTCACGCGAGATGAGAAAGGATTTCACGAAATTCCCGCGGGAACGGGAAAAAGCGGGTCTTTAAGATTTACAGGTAGAAGCTATTAGTTCATAATGTTCATATGGAAATAGGCATTATACAATGATATTCATCTGTTAATGCTTTTGTATTTTGCTGCTTTGCCTCTTTCGTCTAGTGGTCGCGAGGAGCCGAGTATGTTTTTGAAATTGTCCCGAAAGTCGGACCTACGATTACGTTTGGACGGTGAACCGAAGTTTTGTGTTTTGGATCGGGGATGTCCAATTCCCGGATGTTTAGAGCTCATTGGGGAAAACCTATGTTCAGCAGTGTACAATAACTAGCTGATATCATTATTTACAGTTAGTTACCGGCTATCCACATACACACACCGGGTATCGGAGAACTGAGATATAATTTGCAATTTGTTTTATATATTAATTTACTTTAAATTTAGTTTTGTAATCGAGATTTTCCTGTATAATTAGCAAAGTTAATCATAATTTTATTATTCAATCATGATAAACATGCACTATCTTAATAGAAATAACTAGGTGACCTCAAATAATGTAATAATTTATATCTGTCAAATAATGAGGGAAAATATGTACGAGATAAAAAAATGGTTTTATTTAGTAAATGACTTGGTGAAGTAGTAAGGTTCAATGGAATCCAACCGATAAGCTTATTTGTCAGCTCTAGGAACCAAATTGTTATAAATATTTAATTAAAATAAGAGCTGTTGGGTTTTTTTTGCGAAATCGGACTTATAACCGTAGTTTAGTCATAGTAGTCATGAGCAGGCTTTTTCACAGTTAGCAACATTGGTTGGTTTTCCCAAATAAACATTTTACGTATTAATTGATTACTTTAATTTATGGTTCAGTAGATAATTATTTCAGTAACATTCAAAAACATATTGCGTATGCAATAAATGCATACAATTTATGATTTTCAGCATCTCCCTAGCCTTCACCACTAACCTTGAGGTTTGGATGCAGCTTAGCATCAGTATTTTACATGAAGCGACTATCTGACATTTACAAGGAATTGCGTTCACAGCAAGAAGCACCTGCACAATTAATGCAAATTATTCTGAATCATAAAAATAATTGTAAATGGTTACGTCCAAACGTAACGAAATATTATATGTTACTAGCTTCTACGAGCGGCTGCGCCCGCTTAAAAATTAAAACCCCGTTCCCGTGGGAATTTCGAGAAATCCTTACTTAAGGTGAATGCGACGACTAGAAGCGGGAAATTCAAATATAAAATGGTTTTTTTATGTTTTACATAAGTTAACATTCAATATGAGGCGTGATCTTATGATTGGCGGTTATAATATCCCACAAAGTAATTTCTGATGTCCTTGTTTAACTCCGAAACTTCTTACAAATTAAATAACTCTGTAAAAAACGTTTTATTGCGCAATAAAACGTTTTTTACAGAGTTTTTTTTTACAGAGTAAGTTTCGGAGTTAAACAAGGACATCACTTTGTGGGATATTATAACCGCCAATCATAAGATCACGCCTCATATTGAATGTTAACTTAGGTAAAACATAAAAAAACCATTTTATATTTGAATTTCCCGCTTCTAGT
>NWSH02000329.1:5175934-5211347 GCA_002382865.2 Heliothis virescens | reverse complement strand
AAATAAATACTTTAAAGGGTTAAAATGGGGTTTCCGGTTAAAATAGGGTTGACAATTTGTATGGTGAACTAATAAACACAAGGCCCAAACCCGTAAACCAATAAAGCTGAAATTTTGCACAGAGGTTGATCATAAGAGTTTCACGCGAAATAAGAAACGATTTTTCAAAATTTGTTTCCTTAGGGGTTGAAATAGGGGTTGAAGCTTTGTATGGGGAATGAATATTAATTACGAATTTCGACATGAAACTTCATGAAGTTACTCCTTGAAATAAATAAGTAAACACGTGTTTCACCATTTTTTTGAAATTCCACCCCTAAGGTGGTAAATAGGGGTTTAGTAATTTGTATAGAAGGCTTATGATTTTTGAAGAAAGTGACATGAAATTTTGAAGATAGGTTTCTCTTAGGGTGTAGACATTGCATCGCATTTTACGAAAATATACTCCTAGGGTAGTAAAACGGGGGTTGGTAGTTTGTATGAAAGTCCTATGTTTTTGATGTGTTTACCTGATGCAGAACCGCAACAGACGAGCTAAACTATAAGAGATACAAGAATGGTGCCATTGTAAAAATTTATCCACGTGATGAAATTTTCTGCTGAGATATTTAATTTGAAGATCTAGAACACCTTATGTGGAACTTCAAGAGCCCAGCTATACTATAACACGTTTAGGAATGATGTCTTAGCAAAATTTGTTTAGTCTGGTGGGTTGACTTACAAAAATGAAAGTTCTGAATCGCCTCGCGAATTCAGTCGCTACCGGGCCCTTAGAATACGACATCAGATGCTTCAGATCTTTGATTTTGACGACCCCGTTGTCGCTGGCATAAGCGACATGATCCGCGTACGAAGTCGCGGGCAGAAGCTAGTATTTAGATATAGTTACATACACTGTCATACAAGTAAGATATAGTATCTTCGTCATTCCACCCACGATGATAAGTCGACAAATCTATGCTAATATAAGACAGGAATTTTTTTTTGTTTACTTGTACCCTAAAAGCTCCGGAACAGTTCCCACGGGATGCGAGGAAAACCGCGGGAAACGACTAGTATGAAATAAAATAATATAAACTTAATCATAAATATATTTACGTGGGAAACAAGGCACACAATCACACACATATACCCACTTGTCCATAGATTACAAATCTATTGCAGGTTCAATTTAGTAGTGACTAGGATCCGAACATACTGGTCGTAAGCAGTAGCGACGGCCAGACCGAGGTGGTCCCGGTTCCACTCCCAGGCGTTGATAGGCTGGGTGCTGACGACCATGCGCTGTAGTCGCTTCAGCTTGCCTGGCACGCCGCTGGAAACTCCCTGACCATCCACGTGGTATCTGTGCTCTGGGTATTCACTGCAAAGAAAAGTATAATGGGGAACATGCCAGAATTAATGTTGGAAGAGGACATAATGTTAACTCTTAATTATTTTTTCAAATGTTTACTTACTATTTCCAGAGAGAGACTTGACCATTGCCAGCACAAGTTATAAAAATATCACGATTCTGAGGGACATGACGCGCCACCCATATTGTACCACTTTTGAGAGTATTGTCGAGTACCTGAGAAAAATAAATTAATTTAATGTGCTAGCGGAAAGCCATACTAGTAGACTGTGCTGCATAGTGCGCATGCCCACAAACATAATTTTGATGTCACACTTCTTTCTACTTCTTATGTATTCCCTTATATACTACCCCTTTATACTCCATTATGTACTCCCCCTATGTACTCCCTTATCTACTCTCACTATTCAGGTACCCCATCCTCCATTATATACCCTCCCTTTATGTAGATGTATAGAAACGACACGTAATTTATCAGAACCTTCTAGCATCCATGGTCTATGTCAGAAACTTACTTGAGCAAATCCTTTAGTAGGATTCTGAGTTCTAACATCAAATACATGGAACTTCCCCTCTAATGTTGTAGCAACTAATTTATTCATTGGAATGTCCTTGCGGTCAAATTCAGTTGAGCATACCTGGAACAATATATTATTTTAATAATCCAATTTTTATCTTGCACACTGATAATAGATTTTATCATGAGTTTTTATTTTATATTATGGGATACCTAGATTTCATGGTTCAATAAAATTCATGCATTACCCCATTTTTCAAATTGCATTCCCATCTCAGTGACATAGTTCGCAGATCAAACATTTTGAGATCCCCATTATCATATCCAGCAACTACAATTCTCTCCGCATCATTGAAAGAGTTGCCGAAGGAAACAGCCCAGCAGTCGCGTTTTGTTTCTCCTTTCATTGGCTGCATGTTAGCTACGGGTTTGCCTCTTTGACGAGGGTCCCAAACTTTGACTGTCCCTGAAATAGTATTTTAGTTTTAGAAAATGTTTTAGTTTTTTATTAGTTAGCTAATTTAACAATTATAACGTAAATTGGGTAAGAATGGCTAAATTCTATTGTTAGAGAAGTGTGTATGCATTATTTTTTTTATATTATATTCACCATCTCGGCTGCCAGTGACAATTTCAGGGGCTCCACAGTTTGTTGTATTGCCTCCCATCCCATCAATAGAGTTGATGATATCCGTGTGTTCTTTTGTGATGTACATTTGACAACTTTTCTCTAAGTCCCTGTAAGTAATAAGAATAAAAATCATTGTATTTAGAAAATATTGCAGCATAAAAAGTAAAATGTCTTTACTTTGACACTGTAACTAACTCTTGTTGAATAAATGATTCGGCGATGTTAAGGTTTATGATTTAATAATTTATTTATTACTTACCATATTTCTAAAGTGCCTTTGAAGTCACCAGTAGCTAATCGTCTTTCAACGTCGCTGCTAGCTCCAAATGTTCCACATTTGAAAGAGTTTGGCCTTTCTATCTCCTTAATCTTCCGTATTTCACCAGAGTTGATTTCGAAGATCTCTAACATACCAGTTCCTCTCGGCAAAGTACCAATAACTACAAACTTTGCAGAGCAAGGGATCCATTTACAGTCGAATATGGAATGGTTAATGTTGTGTTCAATATGCGTTATTACTTGGGGAGTATCTAATTCCTCCATGGTGACTAAATATCTAAAATAACGTTTTATTCCTCGATAAGTCCGATAGAAATCGAATCTTTATAACCTTCAATTGTAAACAACTTTTCCGTTGCTATGGCAACTGATGACATTGACATGACATTTTTCATGAACCATGAATATAAACAGCCAGTCTGCTTCAAGATTTAATAACGATAAAAGAGAAAATACATTCTAATCTCTACAATCAAAAGCAAATTATAAAATCACTCAAATCTAAAAAACCGTTAAATTACTAAAAGTCAAGTTTCTCTCTATGGTATCTTGACCAGATCAATCTTTTATTAGTCTGTGGAAACAGACAGCTTGTTGTCATGTCAATATTGTCAAGCAATTGTCAATTATCTATGGTCAACAAATTCCAATGAACTTTACGAAACGCTATAAAATGAGAGATTTGTTTTTATTTCTGTAAATTACGCAAAAAAATAGCAGTTTGAATTATTGAGCTGGTGCATTAGTTATTAAAAAGCAAAATGGGTGACAAGAAATACAAGCAGAGCGTAAGTATCTCTATTTAAGCAGACTGCAAAGCTTACTTACAAATCTTAACAAGATTTTTTGTCTCACACGAAGGTTTTTTTACAGAAAGCCGAAATAGCGAAGCAGTTTAATCTACCAGAACGGCAGTCTAAGATCACTACGTTGCTAAATCAGGCTGGCCAAGCGTATTGCATATGCCGATCATCCGACAGTTCCCGTTTTATGATGTAAGATTTATATGTGGAATACTTGATTTCTATGCATTTCTTTCCCAGTATTCTACGATAAATCGATATGCCTTGTGTTTAAAAATACCCTTATAACACATGTAGTATCCTAAAATTACTTGCAATCATTTCAAAACATACATATTTACAAATGATCATACTCAATATTTGCAGCAATATTTTGATCTCATTCTTCCTTTTCCTGACAGAGCATGCGACTCCTGTGAAGAATGGTACCATGGAGATTGCATTAACATTTCTGAGAGGGAAGCGAAGTACATTAAGAACTATTTTTGTGACCGATGTCGGGAAGAAGATCCGACACTTAAGACTAGATTTAGACCACAGAAGAGAGAGAACGATGGTGATGTTGGTATGTATAAAGAAAAAATATAGTATAGTTTCTGGGCAGTTATTATATTATGGGCTGTGATAATTAGCAGGAAAGATACAGACATCATATAATTACAGTAAAGTAAATGGAATAATACAAAAGAAAATACAGTACAAGAACAGTAATGAGATATATTTATAGTCCTTATAATTTAAAGCAGTAAAATATACCTATTCTATGTTGTACAGTAGTGGAAACCAGCCTACTCATACATAATCCTAATACTACTTACACATATCCTTATTCAAACTGAAACATTTAATATGTAACTTAATAATTATTTGGCTTAGCACCTCGTGATGACAGAAAAAAGAAGCGTAAAGAGAAAGACCACTCTGAGAACAAATCTTCAAAGAGACCGAGCACTAAAGATGGCTGCGGAGACTGTCCGGGGTGTCTGCAGTTGAATGACTGTGGCCAGTGAGTAATGCAGTGATCTGCACTTGTTTAACAATGTATTTCTATAACTTATCTATCTACTATTTGCTGATTTCAAAAGGAGCTATTCTCTCACACTGAAAATAATTCTATTAACTGATAATCAACAAATTTTCACACCATTCAAGATATAAAAAAAAGATTAACATGCATTTGGTACTGAAGGAAAGAAGAAACTAATTCAAAAGCTTAGAATATTAGATGATGCATATTTTTACACAATGTTTACATTAAAAATGTTATGAATTGTAAAATATCCACCATAACTCTTAACCAACTTTATCAAAACAGTCACTTGCACTCAATTATCTCACTTACGCAGCTATTAACATAAATATTTAGATAAAACTCATAATATTATGAAGTACAATACTTTTGTTCTGGTTGCTTGAAGAAATATTTCCCTTTCAGTTGCGAAGCGTGTGAGGATATGTACAAGTATGGCAGCAGCAATAAATTGAAGCTCAAATGCAAAATGAGGTTGTGTATTAAGAATAAAAAGACTTCGAGGCAATCAAGGTAATTCAACTCTAAAGTTTAAACTGAAAATTACTTTAACTTGATGTGAAATCATCAGATGACCATCATCACTGTGGGTGGCAGCATGAGGGAGTATCAGACTTTTACTGACTAAAACCCACTGTGTTCCATCGGGAGCCCTTCGAGTGCCAGGGCCGCTGTAACTCTTTCAAACAATCCCGTAGCCCCGGCAGGTCTAAGTGTACGCCTTGAATTGGCTTCGGATCACTTCACGTTTACATTGACCTACGTTGGATGCACCCTTACTCATGTCAATATAATATTGTTTTCCCTTTTATTAAATTAAGAACCTATTCCAAACAAAATATACTAATACCATCTCCAACCTTCTAGCAGCAGCAACAGAATAAAGAAGAAACACCATGAGCGGGAGCAGCATGAGCCTGAAGAGTCCCTCGCGCACTTGCAGACGTCGGAGGCGCGCCAGTGCTACGGCCCGCAGTGTACCCGCGCCGCGCAGTTCGGCTCCAAGTACTGCTCTGCGCAGTGCGGCATGAGACTCGCCACAGCTAGGATATACCAGGTACGTTAAAAGTGTAAAATAAACCTAGGATGGCCGCTCTGAAGGATGATTAAATAAAGCCTTTGACAACTGAGCAAATAAAATTGAGTTGAAAAAGTTGAACTTACCTCTCTTCTATAGATAATGGTAAAATAAAAGCTTTTAAAAATGGCACTCCCTAATCGGCATGTATCAATACTTTTAGTTTTTGTTGTTTAGCTACTTTTGGATATGTTTTTGTTAAGAGATTTTTGCTTTTTTTGTTGTGCAGCGACTTTTGGGTTTATTAGTGTGAAGCGACTATAACATTAATTGTTATTTAGCTACTTTTATCCATTGAGTGTTCAGCTACTTTTGTAAGTTTTACAGCCGTTGATATTTTTGAATGTTTCTTTCATTCCCAGGTCCTCCCCCAACGCATACAAGAGTGGTCCCTCTCCTCCTGTGTAGCGGAACAGAAGAACCGCAAGGCGTTGGAGGTGGTGCGCGGCGGACTGGCGCGAGCGCAGGCGGCGTTGCGGGCGCTGGACACGCAGCATGCAGAACTCGACGCTATAGTGGCGAGGGCGAAGAATGCTACCATTGTGCATACTGATGATAAGGTCTGTTTTCAAACGTTCAACATAATTATCTGTTAGTTAGCTGTAAGCTGCATGCACTTGTAATCGGTATGTATATCAAATTTTAATATTGAACTAATTGATATTTTCTTTTTGATGCTGGTGTACTACATAAGTCAATAAAATTACATAACATTTTCTTTAAATTCTTGATTTAAATAAATTTTACTATCCACCCAGGACGCGGATGACGAGACCTCAATGTATTGCATCACATGCGGCCACGAGATCCACTCGCGCACTGCCGTCAAGCACATGGAGAAGTGCTTCGTGAAGTACGAGGCCCAGGCCTCCTTCGGCTCACGGCATAGAACCCGTATTGATGGGCAGAGCATGTTCTGTGACTACTACAATCCTATTAATGCGACGTACTGTAAGAGGTTGAGGGTAAGTTTTTTTATCTTTAGGTAGGTATTTTATTTTGAAAAAAAAATTCTGCGTGAAAAGTAGGTACTCTAACGGCCAGTGTCACAGGGTTCAGATAAATTTCTAGATATATTCGACAGATGATGGCATAGAAATGTCTTTAATTTTGATTACTTTTCTATGGCATGGTCTGTCAGATATCTTTTATAGAACCAGTAAAAGTGGCTGTTATTATTGTTTAGGAAATTAGCTTTCCCCAGGAAATAATTAGCCCTGATACTATTGTAGATAGATATAGATTTTTTTGAAAGATGTGAACTTGCTTATATGGAACCGTGTCTACTAGGCATGCCCAGACATCCAAGGTTTCTGTCAGATATTGAGCATTTTATTTAACTTTTGAGTCTAATTCTTATTAGTTGTGCTCTATAAAAATGTCCACCCTTCACAAATTCCAACAACTTTTTGCTAGGAGACCAAGCTCATGTAACAAACTACACAAATTCTCATAATCCATTTCCATCACCAGGTAATGTGTCCCGAGCACTTCAAAGACCCCAAAGTGGGGGACAACGACGTGTGCGGATGTCCCCTCGTGCGCAACGTGTTCACGCCGACGGGGGAGTTCTGCCGCGCGCCCAAGAAGTCCTGCCTCAAGCACTACCAGTGGGAGAAGTTGCGGAGAGCGGAGATCGACATGGAGAGAGTCCGCCAGTGGCTCAAACTGGATGAACTTGTTGAGCAGGAGAGGAGCATAAGGCTGGCTATGGCGTCGAGGTATGTGAAGTTAAAAAAATAATATCTAAATATAATATGTTGCTGTTAATATTTATCTACCTGGCTTTTTCTCAGCTATGTTGGGATGGGGTGTTTTACATGAAGCGACTGCCACCCTGAATAAAAGCTTTTCTCTCCTATGAAAGAATAAAGTCATTTATTGGCCATACGAATTGTCTTATCGAGATTAGGATAGTATATTTTTCCTAATTTTAAAATTTTACTTAGCTTTTTCCGATTTTTTTTCATACGCAATGCTATCCTTTGATAAATAATAAATATCAATAATAAACAATGTGTTCTCTCTAGGGCTGGTGTGCTAGGCCTCATGCTGCACTCGACATACAACCACGAGGTGATGGAGCGCATCACCACCAAGGCGACAGAGAACGGCAAGGTGAAGGAGACCTCCTGACACCCGAGGGACGCGGCCTCCGAGCACTCGCGAGACTCGCACACTAGAGAATAGTTGTACAGCTATGTTTAAGATAATAAATAATAAACCTATTTGAATAAAGATCGTGTTTTTTTCTGAATTGGTTTAAAAAAAATACCTGATCCTACTATTAGTACACAGTATCATTGCTGGGAGAGGGCGTGAAATCGCCTGACAGATACATTGCGATTGCCGGTTGAGGAAAAGAAAAAAAAATCGCTTAATATTTATATCAGTTGCGGCAATTAGAAACTAATTTAAGACATCGATTACAGAAACTGAAAACTGTTGACATACACCACAACTCAAAACAAAACGGGTTTCCTCAATCTCCAGTAATTAAAAGTTTGTATGTACAACAAAGTATCTCAATTATCTTCTAAATGGTGGATCGATTTAAATGATTCGGACAGTTAAAATGGTTTTAGACCTTGACCTTTTATGTATCAGTAAAATCTTAAAAAAATATCATCAAATAAAATGTCACCTTTGCAAGTTGCTCTCGTAATATCAAAATGCATTTTTATAATTCTATACTTTGAACTTACATACCTTTCCTCGTCTGTAGGAGTAACAAAAATATGCTCTCTAATCTCCTGACATCAACACATTTCGATTTATTGTTGTTCCTCTACTTTAGGTGTTTTGGCTGTGTAGCGACTTCTGGCGTTTTGGTTGTGTAGCGACTTCTGGCGTTTTGGTTCTGTAGCGACTTCTGGCGTTTATTTTGTATAGCAACTTCTGGAGCCGACTGTACCAGCGCAATAGTCAAAATGGATCGATCGAAATACTAATGTTGCGCGTGGTTGACGTCAGTCAGAGGATATTATATAAGTATTTGACGAGGTGATGGAGCGCATCACCACTAATGTGACGGAGACAACACATGATGAAGGAGGAGACACGCGAGGTACGCGGTCAGTATCGCTACAAACGCAATGTCGTCGCGCGTTTGTAGCGTTTAAAAATCTTAGTGCGCATAAAGACGACTACGATTTTAGACGAGCTTACGATTTTAGACGAAAATCTTTATTTAAGACGAGTTTGCACATAAAGTCGTATTTACTTAGTTGTAAGAAATTATAATTGTACGTATTTTTGCTTCAGAAAGGTATCTACTAAACTTCTACTACTAGGTATTTAAAATCGGAACTTCGTGCACATCATCTCAAAAAGAATTAGGTAGGTGTCTAATATAAATCAACCCCATAATATAAAACTGTATTACCCTTCGCGAAGTTACCCCGGTCTTCGCGACCCTATTGTGTATGAAAGTGTGTCCAAACGCTGTACATTATCTACGGTTCCGACTTATTAAAAACATATTAGAGCACTTGCGTAGAAAAGGCGATTGTACGCTCGTGTGGCGATTAGAATGAAATGATAGTTGATTTTATTTTGTGTTTTTCTGTCTGTCTATGATATTAAAATCACAGCGGGATCCCAATCTACTTATATAATTTTTAGCTTCTACCGGCGGCGGTTTAAACCGCGTCCCGTGGGAACTGCTCTACGCTGCCGGATAAAAAGTAGGTAGCCTTCTTGGCTGACGCTTGATTGCGTGAACCTCCTCAGATTGATTTACCTGACCTTTTCCCAAACTATATAACATCTCACTAGGTACACCGGACCACTGACCTCTTCAACCCTTACTTGTTACTTACTTGGGCATTTCGATACCCCTTGGTAAGATTCGTAACTCGTTCAAGCAAACAAAAACAAAAAACTGACCAGCTTTATAATATCTATTAGTTTAGATTAAGACCCTGTTTGCTCATAATACAAATTTTAAAATCAAATAAACCTTTTGGTTTGGTAAATAAAAAAAATCGCCTCGTTTCAGAATTTTTAATAGAGGAGATCTCTCAACTTTCTTCTCCATCATCAGTTCAGCACTAAACCTTCATTGATTTATAGTGTTATCAGTTTATCAGACACAGTGTCAAGTTTTTACCCTGTACTTGCCTACAATTTTCGATTTCTCAGGGTTTCCAACATCATCCTCGACCTGACTCGGCAAGTATAGAAGAAATCGGTTGGTTACCGACGTAGAATGTGCGTACATAATAAAACAACAAAACAAAATACAAACACCCGAATTGAGAACCTTCTGCTTTTTTGGGAAGTTGGTTAACAACATCATAACATTGCCTACCGTTTTTATAGGTACACTGCGGATTTCGCTTACCTGCTGCAGATCGCACTTACACATAGGTATATCTTCACAAAATAAGTATGACACACACATCTGACTAGGCTTCTAAGAGATCTTTAAAATAAGTAGGTATAACCTGTTTTAAATTGAAAATTCTAAAAATCCTAAGATCTCCGACCGCAACCCTGAAGAGAGTGCAAAAATCATGAGATATGGTAAGTATGAACTAATGATTTTTTACAACTGTGAAGACCGCAGCCTTTGCTTCAAACCCAAGTTATGTGTAAACTGATTTGTGTTAAAATCACTTATACTAATTTCAATTCAACAATTTAAAAACACAAACCACTATTGAACACTTGCGCAACAAAGCCCCCTTAACAATTAGTGCACAATGTGAAGCTAGTTATCATATCAAAACATATTTTGTCCCCCGGCGACACGTGCGGTCGCTCCAACGCCCCTGACTTTAATATCGTCCCCTTTCCGCAGTAATTGAAGCGTGTAATACGCTGACATGTTTTGCTAAATCTCATAATTTGACACGAATTAAAAAAGCCCTTGTTGGAACGACTTTGGGATTTAACTATTAGGATGGAACCCATTCCATCCCCATACAAGACCCATCTTGTACTTACTTGTTTTCAATCAAAAAGTCAAGTTCATTCAAAAAGTGTAAGTAGGCCTATGTGTATTATGCAAATTCAACGTTACGGTATGAAGTTACTGAAGAACGCCTTTATTTAAGTCATTGCCTAATTTATGGCTTAAAGCTTTTGTAGCTTTTGCTTCCTGCCTACGATAGAAGAAAAGAAGAGGTCAGTGAAGTGAAAAACACTAAAACAGGTATGGATGATGATGTATGTATATGCTAGGCAAATACTTAGTTCTTTGGGGGCCTCATATTGAAAACTGGTAGGTTACTGAAACTGCAGGCAGCTTAAACCCGGGTTTTTTGGTCTTATGAGATAAATTCACAATGTTTGCTTTACTGCATTGATAAGAAAGAGCACATGGTTTCATGAAAACCAAAATTGAGAGAGAAAAGAAAGACCGTCGCACGAGCTACACAGTAAGTCATTCGATTGAAAACACAGCATTAACATTTCAATATAAACCCCTCGATGAAAGCATGAATACAGCTTTACCCTATCTGCACCAATTTCGCGTCAAAGCTGACAAATATCGTCAATTTCGGCGACATTGGACAATGGACAATGCGCGAAGCCAATCCGCCATCTGTCCCTGGGTCACGCCTATCCCGCTAATGCGATATGATCAATAACAGATTAGCCGATGCGCTTCGAATTAGTTTTACTGGGTGCAGGTGCATTATGACAATTTGGATTTGGGAATCTGTATTGAATAGGTATTGGAAAATTTTAACTTTTATAGATGACCAAGTAGTACGGGTAGTACGGGTAGTATCTACCTACGGGTTATCTCGATGGAGGCTAGCTAAGCATGTAGTCGGTCAGATGCCTTTATGCAATAATAAGCTTAGGTAGCTTGCACACAGGCGCCCTTTATTNGATTTACCTGACCTTTTCCCAAACTATATAACATCTCACTAGGTACACCGGACCACTGACCTCTTCAACCCTTACTTGTTACTTACTTGGGCATTTCGATACCCCTTGGTAAGATTCGTAACTCGTTCAAGCAAACAAAAACAAAAAACTGACCAGCTTTATAATATCTATTAGTTTAGATTAAGACCCTGTTTGCTCATAATACAAATTTTAAAATCAAATAAACCTTTTGGTTTGGTAAATAAAAAAAATCGCCTCGTTTCAGAATTTTTAATAGAGGAGATCTCTCAACTTTCTTCTCCATCATCAGTTCAGCACTAAACCTTCATTGATTTATAGTGTTATCAGTTTATCAGACACAGTGTCAAGTTTTTACCCTGTACTTGCCTACAATTTTCGATTTCTCAGGGTTTCCAACATCATCCTCGACCTGACTCGGCAAGTATAGAAGAAATCGGTTGGTTACCGACGTAGAATGTGCGTACATAATAAAACAACAAAACAAAATACAAACACCCGAATTGAGAACCTTCTGCTTTTTTGGGAAGTTGGTTAACAACATCATAACATTGCCTACCGTTTTTATAGGTACACTGCGGATTTCGCTTACCTGCTGCAGATCGCACTTACACATAGGTATATCTTCACAAAATAAGTATGACACACACATCTGACTAGGCTTCTAAGAGATCTTTAAAATAAGTAGGTATAACCTGTTTTAAATTGAAAATTCTAAAAATCCTAAGATCTCCGACCGCAACCCTGAAGAGAGTGCAAAAATCATGAGATATGGTAAGTATGAACTAATGATTTTTTACAACTGTGAAGACCGCAGCCTTTGCTTCAAACCCAAGTTATGTGTAAACTGATTTGTGTTAAAATCACTTATACTAATTTCAATTCAACAATTTAAAAACACAAACCACTATTGAACACTTGCGCAACAAAGCCCCCTTAACAATTAGTGCACAATGTGAAGCTAGTTATCATATCAAAACATATTTTGTCCCCCGGCGACACGTGCGGTCGCTCCAACGCCCCTGACTTTAATATCGTCCCCTTTCCGCAGTAATTGAAGCGTGTAATACGCTGACATGTTTTGCTAAATCTCATAATTTGACACGAATTAAAAAAGCCCTTGTTGGAACGACTTTGGGATTTAACTATTAGGATGGAACCCATTCCATCCCCATACAAGACCCATCTTGTACTTACTTGTTTTCAATCAAAAAGTCAAGTTCATTCAAAAAGTGTAAGTAGGCCTATGTGTATTATGCAAATTCAACGTTACGGTATGAAGTTACTGAAGAACGCCTTTATTTAAGTCATTGCCTAATTTATGGCTTAAAGCTTTTGTAGCTTTTGCTTCCTGCCTACGATAGAAGAAAAGAAGAGGTCAGTGAAGTGAAAAACACTAAAACAGGTATGGATGATGATGTATGTATATGCTAGGCAAATACTTAGTTCTTTGGGGGCCTCATATTGAAAACTGGTAGGTTACTGAAACTGCAGGCAGCTTAAACCCGGGTTTTTTGGTCTTATGAGATAAATTCACAATGTTTGCTTTACTGCATTGATAAGAAAGAGCACATGGTTTCATGAAAACCAAAATTGAGAGAGAAAAGAAAGACCGTCGCACGAGCTACACAGTAAGTCATTCGATTGAAAACACAGCATTAACATTTCAATATAAACCCCTCGATGAAAGCATGAATACAGCTTTACCCTATCTGCACCAATTTCGCGTCAAAGCTGACAAATATCGTCAATTTCGGCGACATTGGACAATGGACAATGCGCGAAGCCAATCCGCCATCTGTCCCTGGGTCACGCCTATCCCGCTAATGCGATATGATCAATAACAGATTAGCCGATGCGCTTCGAATTAGTTTTACTGGGTGCAGGTGCATTATGACAATTTGGATTTGGGAATCTGTATTGAATAGGTATTGGAAAATTTTAACTTTTATAGATGACCAAGTAGTACGGGTAGTACGGGTAGTATCTACCTACGGGTTATCTCGATGGAGGCTAGCTAAGCATGTAGTCGGTCAGATGCCTTTATGCAATAATAAGCTTAGGTAGCTTGCACACAGGCGCCCTTTATTTTATTACTAGCTTCTGCCAGCGGTTTCACCCGCGTCCCGTGGGAACTACTCGGCGCACCCGGATAAAAAGTAGCCTATAGGCTTCCTCGATAAATGGGCTATCTAACACTGAAAGAATTTTTCAAATCGGACCAGTAGTTCCCTGAGATTAGCGCGTTCAAACAAACAAACTCTTCAGTTTTACAGTATTTGTATAGATTTGTTGTTTCGCAAGTTCGGAACATGACAAACTTAGACTTAGCCATTACTATTGATGAAGCAGTGAAGCCTTCAGAGAGTGAAACAGAGGAAAAACGCTAGCACTGCTTCAAAGTTCAAATGCTTTACCAGGTTTTTGACCAGTTAGTGTGCCAGAAGAATAGAGATATTTATTTTTCTATACGCGAATGAAACATTTATTCATACATATTTTATTATTAATCATGATAAAATAAGTACCATTATGCACAAGGGTGCTCCCAGTAAGGAAGTACATAAGTAAATACTAACAACAAAACTTTAATATCGAAAAATTTTAATATCGAATCAATTTTTTTTTATTTCATGTGTTTCTAGATATTTTAATCTGAAAATTATCCACCTACTATGGTATGACTGTTAAATAAAATGGTCAACTATATGATCCATACCACCATAATAATGACAAAATATAGTAGATATTTTAATGCTTTTACACAATTTTACAGTGAAATTCAGGAGCAAGAGGTCGATACACACCGCCTCCTGCGCCTGCTGCGACCAATCACAGCTCACCACCCTCAACTCTCCCTCGCTTCAGCCAATCAGCGACCAGAAGACTGACGTTGCCAAAGTTAAGGGTGAAATTAAGACACTGCCATGGTGATTTCAACCGTATATGATAAACTTTAGGGTATATTTTTGTTTGAAAAGTAAAATTAATAAACCTGCAATGCTCTGGTATAGCGTGAAGGTATAATAATTTGATTTAGTCCATTTTGATGCTTCGTGGCTTCTGGTCGGGCCGGGTTGGTCAGTTGGTCCCTTGTGCTCAGTGAGCGGTTTGCTTTTGTCCCGGGTCTGTGCAAAGGTATCAAGATTCATTTCCCGCTAATGTCATACGGCAGCGAGACGCCGCACGTTTGGAGCAGCTCAGCAGTATGTATTTTTCTCAGTAATAATTTAGAACTTTTGTGTTATATTTTAAGTTTCTTAGACCTCTTTCCACGCCTAATATCTAATTTAAGAGCCTAAGAATATCGGCATATTGTGGAGGTCCAGATATTCCTTACGTTCTAAAATTACCGATTTTTTTTTTGAGAAAATCAACTCCTCATTGAGTAAAGAATTGCCCTAGTCCTCTATGCAGAAAACTCTGTATATCAGAATCAGCATGCAAATAAAACCCACTGTTCATCAGCTCTTCATGTGACTACTTCATGTTTCCATGGCCTCATCGAATAGTTCTCAATATTCAAGTAAATTCTGCATCAATTCATTTAAAAGTGTATAAAAATCAGAACTTCGTAGATTCTTCTTTGTATCAATTATTTTAGCATTAGGTCCAAGTAGTCTTCCTATTTTTTCGAGCCTGATAATCTTCTGTTGCTCATATAAGTACTCACTTATTTCCAATGGATACCTATTCGAAATAACTACAACCTGTAAGCTAGACTTATACTTGAGCGTCGCAGAACACAAAACCAATTTTCTCTATAAATTTTCGAAAACTACAGAAACCGGCAAATTTTCAGCCAGCCTTGTCTTCCAACTGTATCTAAAAATGTAGTAATTGAAAGATTAATTTGTCTGTTTGCCTGTCCAGGGCAGCGAGGTGTCCCCGTACGGTCCGTTGTGGGACGCGCCGCCGGCACCCGTGCCGTATCCAGACATCCTGGCGTTCCCGCCGGCCGACCTGGGTAACTGCTCAAAATTATAATTTTCTGTGATAAAGAGCTGGTTTGTGTTAAGCAGACTTGGAAGAGGAAGGCTGTATAGTATATAGAATTAGGTTACCTTGAAGTAATTTCCATTATGTTATATTTCTAATTTGTTCTGAAAGCTTTAGAGTAAAGTTGTAAAGGAGTTGCTGTTAAATAGTGAGCTCTGCAAGTTCGACGCCTTGTCATATTCATCTCTAACAAACATAATTTATCCGGGCAACGAAGGTGCTTGTCAGTGGCACCTTACAATCTATTAACTTTCTTATTATATAATTGACTTCCTATACCTACTAGAATCTCCATCATCCACTTTTCCATAATCCAATAGGCATGAAAGGAAATGCTTTGATTCGGCTTCAATTACTAAAGCCATATTTCTTGGAACAAGGCTTCTTAGCCATTTGCAAGATTTTTGTCCGTTCCTAATAAACAACAAATTGGCCTGACCAGTGTGGTCGGCAGCTGGGTGCGGCGGCCGCGCTGGCGCCCGCGTCCCCTCGGGCGGCAAGAAGCCGCGGCGGCGGGTCGCATCCGTGGCGCAGCGTCGCGCCGCCAACATTCGCGAGCGACGCCGCATGTTCAATCTCAATGAAGCCTTCGATAAATTGCGTAGGAAGGTTGGTATTCACTACTTAAGATAACCAGTGCGTGTCCGTCCCAGGTGGCAAGAAGGCGAGGCATCGTGTCGCCTCAGTCGCGCAACGTCGCGCCGCCAACATACGCGAGCAGCGACGCACCTTCAACCTCAATGAGGGCTTCGATAGGTTGCGGAGGAAGGTTTGTACCTCATTCTTATTATTACACAATCTTAGTTCCGTATTACAGAACATTAGTAAAATGCTCTGGCATTGATGTTGATTTACTTTATTGATGAAATCTAATTTAAGAAGTGCTTGACTCTTGTTGCAGGTTCTGCAATACGGAACTTAAATAAAACCCCTTTAGGTTTAGATAACTGGTGTTTTTCGTCGTCTCATGTAAGTTATCAATGCATGTTTTCCTCCGATTTGATTTCAATTCAATGCAATAAGGTGAAGCAGAATAATTTTGACACCTTAAACAAACTATGAAACTCGAGCTGTAAGTTCAAGACATTTCGTTCATTCATCGTAAGTAAATAGAAAATATCAGGAGCTGCTTTAGTAAATGAGATCAGATACAGTAAGGATAGGTAAGTGGTACGAAATAGTTTTCTAATTACATTACGACATCTGAACGAGCTACACTTCAAAGGATGTCGACTAAATCAACAATTCAATTCAGGTGGGTGTAGTAGATAGTAGTGTAAGTAACATCTGTGCTGACATTTCATTCTGAAAGTTTAATTTTTTTGAAACACAACATGTTTTGAAATAGTCGTCCAAGTTAGTTTTCGTCAATCATTGAATGAAAATAATTAAATAACTTCCCGATCAGTCTGTGAAGAATTTACCTAAGAATTATGCATCCAAAAACACCATTTCTAATGTCGTCAATATCACCAGGTGCCAACCTTCGCGTACGAGAAACGCCTCTCCCGCATCGAGACCCTGAGGCTGGCCATCACTTACATCAGCTTCATGTGTGAACTGCTGCACGGGTCTCCTCAACCCCACCACGCGCCTCATGGGATACACCCATCACGCCATGTATTTGATGGTGAAGTGCCTTGGTGCGCTTAAAATGGAAGGTTCTGGAAACATGGGTAAACGGTTTTGGCAAAGCCTTCCTTTGCCAAAACCGTTTTGTGTTGTAAGTGTTGTATTCTAGTCAGTTTAGTTGTTACCAGAATTGTGCGAAGTATTTTGAGTTTTTGGAGGATTTAAATGTAAATTCTTTGAAATTGTCACTACTTTTAGTTTTTCTTTTGCGATCTAAGTATCAAGATTCGGGATAAGTACTTTGTGTCACATATCATCTGTAGTTTGAGCCCCAATATAAATAAAGTTGTCTGTGTTTGTACTCCAAGGATTTACGGATATGGAACCTTTAATTGCCTTGACTACTTGCATTTGTTCATAAAAAAATTTCGTACTGTTATGGGCAACACCCCGAATAAAATCAGATAGGAAATTATGGCAATTTTATGGTAAAAAAATAGCTTCTTTCATTTTACTTAAGTAATTGTGTTTACTTTATTGTTTTGTTTGTTTTAGAGTTATTATTTATAATTAAAGCAAGAATTTAAAGAAAACACAAGAAGAGTGAGGCTAACTCCAATAATTTTGTGACCGTTCATTGAATGGGTATCAGACATGCAATCATCTAGTCATCATAATTATTACTCTATATCGATTTAATTAATAGTGTAATTAGGTATTACATAAGTTAAACATAAATATGTCAAATAAAATGTTAACTTTTGTCTTCCATTAGTATTATATCAATAAATATTATATTAATAAGAATATTAGTTTTATTTGTTGGGATACTGGGACTGGTTTTTGAGATATCGCTATTCACTACTTGTTTTTATCAACTGATTTCCAAAAACTAAAGCTTCATTTTGATATCGACTTTTATGGCCATGTTAAGCGTTTGATTTTTTCCTATTCGGTGCTTAGTAAACTCGGTTATTATATTTTTTGAATAGGTAAATATTTTTTTATCGAAAATATTTTATTTTATATATATTCCTTCCGAGACTAGGACAGCAACTTGTTTTAAAATTATTATAAACGGCTTATTCTTCAAAAAGCACCAAGTTGTCTAATATGCACAATTGTATGTCTCACATTCTTGTGCTCATTAAGAGGTTGCATTTTTGTATGAATCAATGCATTAACTATTATTTTTACACATTAACTAATTATTTTGCCTCATTATGTCTCAAAATGAGGGCTTTCTCCATCAATTATGACTAGGACCTATATAAAGAAAAGGACGGGGTGGTTTTTAGTCAGTACTGACCGTAGCGTGAGTGAAGTTTGTTTAAAGTGATAGTGACGTGAGTTCACAAAATGCGGCTTTTTGTGTTCAATGTGAGTATTTACTTGAATTCTGAAATAATATTGTAGTTCTACTTACTTGTTTACCTTACACGTTATCTTTTTTTTCATCCAAGCATTGTAATTAATTTCATATCTCTTTTCAGTGCCTATTACTGGCAAGCGTTGCCTTAGCATCACCAAATGGACGAGAGAAAAGAGACCTGGCATACTTGAAGAATTTGATCTCTTCAGCCATCTTTGGTCGACAGAAAATCGACATCCAACAGCCTTCAATTGCAAAGACAGAATCTGACTACAAATTATTCCGACTGCCCGGATATGAAGACATTATGGTCAAAGTTTCACCTAGAAAGTCATCTGTTAAAGAATTCGTATATCCACCGGTAGAACCAGTAAACTTAAACGCATTCGGATCAGTTGTTGGCACAAAATCTAAAGACGAAACACTTGTAGCTGTGAAAGGAGTGGAAAATTTGCTTTCGACCGGCATTTTGTATGGAGGCCCCAATAAAGTGATGAAAGAAACTATAGCTCCAATGTTTCCTACATTAAACAAAGTTAAATATGTAGCTGAAGAAAAGATAGAAGCTGTACCAGTGATTGAGACAGCACCACCACAGCCACCGGTACTAACAGAGGTAGTACAGCCTTCTATTGAAGAGAAGGTTGAATTCAAAGTGCCATTTGAACCGAAATATACGTACAAACAAATGAAAAACCACGAGCCAATGCTAACGTATACTGCTCATAATAATCCTGACGTGGAATTGGTGGAGACTGTGAAGATGAACTCAGTACTGCCAATGTGTATTAAGCAGAGGATCGATGAAGCTATCGTTTTGGGGTCCGACCCGTATCGTCTAGCTCCTGTGCAAGAAATATATCAGGAACAAACTGCACCAGTTGTTGACATCTCATATGGAAAAGGGGAAGAATATTTTTACGTACCACAACCATCATTTCAAAACCGATTCATAGAAACATTTGGCGCTGCTGCTAATTTCGGACTATTTCCTGAGAGGGTAAGGCCATCAAAAGGTAGTTCTATTCATCAGAATGTAAGACCAACTAAGATCCAAGCTATTAATCGCCGTCCAATTCCTTCAAAGCCACACCAAGCTCCGAATTCAGAAGTTAAAATTAGTGCTACGAAAGAAAGAGTGAACGATCAAAAGAACGTAAAAGTATTTTCTAACTCAGGTGATAAAGTAGACATAACTAAAACATTAGGACCTATACCACAATATGTCGTACGTTCAAGCAAAAAACAGCTTTCTGCACCAAAAGAGAAAGGCGTTAATCAAATGAAATCTGTTCAAATTGTAGCTTCAAAAGATAGCATAGCCAATAGCAGAATTCCTGATACAGAATATCAAAACCAAAGGAATCCTAATACAGGAAAAGTTATTCAAGAAAGCAAAGATTGGAGGACCAATTTGAAAACAAATGTTAAACAATATATTGTTGTTGGAAATGCAACGAGTGAAGGACTGAAAAAAACAATTGAATTAGCTGTAGATGGTTTGCACACTAATAAAGTAACAGCCAAGCCTCAAAGTGTTACACGTCCTATGGTGATTTCTGGTACTAAAGGGCCAAAAGTAAGTGCTTTAAGAGAGAATAAACCTGTACTTTTAAAAGAGAATCCAGCAGCTACTCCTAAAGTTAAGCAGTATTCATACCAACAAAAACATGCTGATGGTTCGTCAACAAATATTAAAGGTAATAAACAAGGAGTATCAGTAAATGTCAAACCAAAATATAGTAACGCAGGCAGAGGAGATATTCCAGATGAAAAATAAAAAAATAATAATTAGTTCTTTTAAATATTTATTATTAGATTTACTTAATTAATTAAGTATACAATATTTCTAGATTTAAGCTTGTAATAAACAAATAATTATATTTAATAATTTAAAGCCTGGTTTTATTTTCGTTGGACCAGAGCCTTGTTGGTCATGGCACAGATTAAAGTAAGAGGTGGTTTGGTAAGCAAATCCGTAAACTTATAAATGCAGTTTGTTTGTATTTAAAAGACACTAACTTTACAAAATATACCGTATTACATTATTTTGAGTCAGATTCCACTGTGTAAGCCAGATGGAGCAACACAAACCGCCATCTTTTTACCGCATTGGAATCTGAATCACTATAATATTTCCGTCACAGACTGAAAACATTTAATTTCAAATATCTATGCATCACATGCATTCACATTGGCAATATACATCTTTATACATTTCACAATTATTTAAACTTTCGACTGACAATATCAATTTTACTATAAGTATGTATTCTTAGAACGCATTATAAATTATTTTGCGCGTAGCTGAAAACAGTTTTTACATCAGTTTAATGAAATGTGATCTCGGTTGAGAATCACTCACATTTAAATTAACTATCTGAAGTTCTCATAACATTTATTTTACAAATATTTACTACACTCAGTGGCAACAGAAGAACACACATACATTTTTATTATAATACAACGCGTTCTAAATATTTCAGTCAATCAAAAACAGTCACTTTCATAAAGTCGTAAACTCGTAAAACAGTAATGGCGGCGAGGGTTTTCAAAAGCTTACAATAGATGGCGCAACAGTAATTTATTTATATTCTATTTTTTTTTGTTTAATCTCTGTAATTACATTTAAAACTGTACAGTATGGCAGTGAAATAAGAATAATTTATAATTATTTAAATTTGTTTGTTGATCGAATTCTATTTGATTTTTTTATACTTTTGTTTATGGAAGGAAAGTCGTTAAAAATCCTCAGATGTTTTTCATGCGATCACAAAAGTAAACCTTTTTTTTTACAGCCATTCTATGACCACTGGTTGGAACCCTTGCCTATTCCTGTATAGTGGTAATGAAGAATAATGTTCAGTCGTTCATACAGCGCTCTCCCGGTGCAGGGTGAGCGTGACGTCGGGCGGCGGGTGCTCCCAGCGCTCCCAGGCGGGCTTGCGGCGGCGCTCGGGGGGGGCGGAGTCGCCCGACGCGTCCGAGTAGCCGCTACTGCACGAGCGCAGGCTGCATGATGCATGCACTTTGTGCTCTGGAACAGTTGTTCGGTGATTAGAAGGTTGCGACGAATTGAAAATTTAAATCTACAAGTATCAAGTTAGAAGAAAAATTTACTTGAGATACACAAATATTTTCTGTTTCTGATCCCGATAGTATATTTCTCCTTCCTTGTCCTAGTTACATAAAAAAA
The DNA here is from genome assembly GCA_002382865.2 of Heliothis virescens. Taxonomy (NCBI): domain Eukaryota; kingdom Metazoa; phylum Arthropoda; class Insecta; order Lepidoptera; family Noctuidae; genus Heliothis; species Heliothis virescens. Next base: position 5,189,654 of record NWSH02000329.1, on the reverse strand, counting down.
CATAAAAATTGGAACAGGTTACCTATAAATGATATATGGAAATTCGATTGGACGTCTTCTCAAAAAAAATACAATTGCCTAAAAGTTTTAACTGGTTTGAAGAAAGAAAGAAAGAAAGAAAGAAACATTTATTTGTATGAATATGGGTACAATAAGTTGTAAGATTATAAGTATTGATCCAGTTCCAGCCATACCCTGCCATAATCAGGCGTACAAATTTTTATTTTTTATAATCTATTCCATATAAACAGATAAGTAGGTACATGCTAATTTGCTATTACTATACCATACAATAATATCACAAAGATTTATCATTTAAATACTCTTTTACGCTATAATAACATTTATCTAATAGTAAAATAAATAATTTTCGTTTGAAGAGGTTTATACTAGTAAGTTCCTTAAAACTATTTGGCAACTTGTTATAAATATGTATTATTGAAGTCAATTTAATCGACTATGTAGCTCTACTAGTAGGGCTAGTCAGAAGCCTTCAGAAGGATTTGAAAAACTCCTACTAAGTACTATGACTTGTTAGGAAATTAAACTAGCAGCTCATTTCATAATAAGAAGAATCAGTAAGACTACCAACCTCCAATATTATCCAGATAGTTCCTGGCCACGTCATCGAGCTGCAGCACCTGTATGACAGGCTGAGGCTTCGAGCGCGGCCTCCTCGCTAGCCGCACCAACAGTACTGACGATATGATGAACACGGCCACCAGTACCACGGCCCCTATTGATATGCCCACGTCTTTTTCTAAGAAAACTGTCGAAAAAAAGGATTTTTTAATATACTTTATAAGTAGGTAAAGGGGTGACTGTAAAGACGTTGAAACGTGTAAGCAGCGCCATCTATTGTGTCAAAAGGGGGAAAGATATCTACCCCTAAGCAAGCGTGATATTCTGTTGTAGCCCCTCAATTGCGCACTCATGTAAGTGGTTCTTAAAACACTCGCTAGATGTCGCGAATTCGAAGATATTACTTAAAAAAATATATATTTTCTTTATGCTAAAGTAATTGTTTTTTCTTTTCAAAACCAGTGATATGAAACAAAGGCTTTTGTTAGCTATTATCTATTAAATTATATGCTGCCATTATTAAAAATAGAAACTCTTTCCCTATCATACTGAACATGATAAAACTAAGACATCACACATTTTTTGTAGATATGTTTACACAAGCCCGTAAAGAAAAATAATGTACTTGGCTTTTCATAATTCTAACTTCGAATATGATACTCACAATACCACCAGGGCGGCTGGGCGGCGTGCAGCAGCGTGTCGGTGGGGCGCAGCAGCAGCGGCGCGGAGCAGCCGTAGCGGTTGCAGGCGCGCGCGCCCGCCTCGTCGCCGCGCCGCACGCTGCCCAGCGCCGCGCGCACCGCCAGCGCGCCCACTGTGCCACCCGGCGCTGAAGTGGGATAAAAATCATGATAAATCTACATATATACCTATAAATATATGATGGCCCCTATTTGTTCTGGTCCTGGAAGCACATTTGAACGGTTGGATTAATTACGTTTGTTACGTTGGTTGATGTCAGGAAAGTTTTTTATCATATATTTTTTTTACCAGATATTAAAAACGAAAATAATAACATTTTACTGCCGTGTTTGTACTGCGCAACTGTGAATCGTATGACTTTAGACCGGTATTTAATCACAGTTCAAGCTATATTTTTATCTACCGGGGTTGCGGATTATTCGAAAGAGTTACCGCGCTCCTGGCACACAAAGTGCTCCCGAAGGAACACGGTGGGTTTTAGTCAGTAAAAATCTGACACTCCCTCACGCTGTCACTCACAACGGGAGAGGTAATTTATTTATAAGGTAAGGTATTTTTATTTAAATACGTGAATTAACATCTACACTTGCCAGCGCCTCCCACACTGGCGCCCCCAGCGGCGAGCGCCCTCCCGCTGCCGAAGCCCATGCTCGCGCGCCGCTCCAGCACCAGCGTCGAGTTGCTCTCCGACATGCGCCACACTGATACCTCGTAGTATGTCGCGTTTTCAACTGGAATAAAAGTTTGGTTTGTTCATGTTAACTCGACGTATTAACAGAGCTTGGGCTAATGTCAAAATATTTCTTAACCGCTCGTAATTAAATATTTCTTAACCGTAAATATTTCTTAACCGTATTTTCTATTGTCTTATAATTACGAGCGGTTGACCTGGCACTCCTGGCTCGCGTTTATACGAGAGGTTAATAGTTTTAGAAAATTAAATTAATTTCTTTATTCTTATTTCTATAGAGCCGTAGTCGTTCTTATGTAAAGTTTATTCCCAGGTGGTGATGTAAAAAGAATCAGTTCAGTGTTTCCTTCCTTCTACACTTTAGTCCTTTATTTTTTCTAGTCACAATAACAAAGTACAATTGAAATAATTACCTGGCAAACACCTCATCTGAAACTCCCCAAACTCGTAGGCAATATCACACTCTTGAGGCTGAGGGGGTCTCAAATGTTCAAAAGTGAACACTCGGTCACAAGGTTCTTCCTGTGTTGCAACCCCATTGCTGGCTTCACAGCTAGCCTTCAAGGTCTCTGCTAGGGGTCCCGTGATTTGATCAAGAGGCAGTATAGGGGATCCTGTCGTGAGCTGCTGGACCTCAAAGCCTGCTGGTTGGAGGTACCAGAAGAAAGTGTCAGGAGCTGGTAATGCTTTGATGATGCAGTGTATAGTTTCTTTGACGACTCTTATGCCGTAGCCTGTGCATTCTGGTGGGTCTGAAATGAAGGATCATTATTTCATTTACAGTTATAAAAAATCATTTGTTGAATCAAGAATGCAGATTTATTTTTTATGGAAAAGGAAGAACTACGTCATTTCCCAAAAGTTTCTTCCGTGCCATACTGCATTTAGATAAAAAGTCACCTATGCGCGTGTATAATACTAGCTTCTGCCAGCGGCTTCTCCCACGTAAAACTTTAAATCCAGTTTTTTCGCATTTCGGAATTTCGGGGTATATTATCTCGCGTGAGAGTCTTAAGTTGAACCTCTGTATAAAATTTCAGCTTTATAGGTTCACGGTTTTGGCCTTGCGTTGATGAGTCAGTGTATGAATCAGGACTTTCATTTTTATATGTATAGAAAGATTAGTCGGGTATCTTAAAAAAAATACTTACAAAATACAGTAATGACGATAGTATCGGATCTAGTCTCTCCGATCGCGTTGACAGCCGCACACGAGTAACGTCCTGCGTGCGCACGCGTCGCTTCTTCTACTAGCAGCTGGTGAGACGAGACGATGTCACCCCATATACCGCCTGATCTTATTTTAATATCCTGTAAAATAAATAATATAAACATTTAAACTTAAAAAATGCTTTTATTTTTCCCGAAATATCACAACTGAAAATCGCATAAGCCTGCTATTTACTTGTAGATACTGAGGGTCTTTACTTATTTACTTCCAGCCTTACCAAGGAGTATCGTGTAGCCCAGGTACCTAGGTTGTGGAGGTCAAATAGGCAGTCGGTCCATGTAAAACACTAGTTCTCAGCTGCATCTGGTTAGACTGAAAGCTGACCCCAACATAGTAGGAAAAAGGCTAGATGCCTGAAGGTCGTTACTGATTTACTACTGTAAACTGTGGATAATATTTAACGCGATAATTTTTTTTATCGTCAGGACTCTACTTCACTGAAGATTTGGCATGAACAGATTTTGTAAACTTACATTAAAAAACCACATAAATTCCTCAACGGGTGGGTTGGCTCTGACGTCACACTCTAACTGCAGTGAGTCTAACTCTACTACTTCATTCAGATTGCCATCGCCCAGTTTTATCACGTCCACCATTGGACTATCTGAAAACATAAGAAAACATTTAAGTACTACCCACGAAAATACTCGTAGCTTTCAATTAATTAAATTGTTTCCAAATTCTGCAATTTCATAAAAAAAACGTGATGTTGCCGTATCAAAAAAGAAAAATTATTAATTGTGCCCTAGACCTAGACTTTTCATTTTCCATTCCAAATTTCCCACGAGACATGATTCGGACTAAAACTAATGAACAAAAAATTCTCAAAATGAAACCTTTAATTTTCTCCGAATAGCTAGATGAACTATTTAGATAACTTGGAAAGATAATGACGACAACCTTAGAATCTAAATTTGGGTGCCATTATCGAATGTATGTAGGCGAGATTCACATAATTATCTCCTTTAATACTAAGGTGGCTTACATCATTTGCTTGCCATAATTATTCTCGCTTATATTCAGTTCAGTCCATAGTAATTCTTATCCTATAATTACGTTTATTCTTTATATTTTTTTGTTTGTGTATTCAATATAAAGTGTAATTAAATTAGATGTTAAAACATCAAATTGACAGCTGTTCAATCCAATTTTTACTGCATTATTTTGGCGCCCAACGGCAGTCCCATTTGGGCGCCATTATCTTTTTGATCATTATTAATTTTTAATTCAATACCTTTCCAGTAATGGTTATACAAAGGTTAATTATGTTCTGTTTCCCACAGTTTCTGTCACTCCTTCAAAATAATTCTTTACTAAAGTTAAGTTCCTCACAGGCTAACCAATTTCTCAACATAGTGATAGGCGGACAGATTTACTTTTTTAAATAATGAAGGATAACTTACATGTTACATTAAGCGTAATTACATCAGCCTTGGAGCCCCTGTTGGGCGCCATCACCGGGTTGGTGGCGACACACGCGAGCGTCGCGCCATTGTCGCCGATAGCTGGACTAAGCTCTAGGTACGAAATCGCTGTTAGGGATGAGTTGAACCAGGTCTGAAAAGTGATATAAACAATACCACAATTAATATTAACTTAAATAAATGATTGATTAAGATATTACCGCCGCCCGTTTCGGAGGAAAATATGGATTGAAATTATGCTGTAGGTATCTTGTAATTATTTTCAGGCTTCTATTTGTCTATGCTATCATATCCACATCCCTACCAAACATAATACCCTTAGTAAAACGAAGTAATTATGCAGACATTTTGTCTAAAGAATTCACTTTGAACGTGGAAATATGAAGATTTGTAGACATTACATTATTAAATTAGACACATATATTATACATACATTAGTTGAATTATATAGACTGTTTCAATCACTTAAAATAATGAAATAAAATTACTAAAACATTATCTAATATTCTGGCCACTGCATTTTTAATACTGTGAAAGTGAATTACAGTAGAGGTGGTATAATGGTTTCATCGATTGCCAGGCAATTTTGTATTATTACTTGTACGTTTACACAAGCTGTAGGCAAATACCTTTGAAGGCTTGATCCCAAGATAAAATTAAATTACAACGCAAATGATATTACGCTTTGGGAATTAACAGGATTAGTTTTATTATTAAAAGGAGATTGGATTTCTCAATTTGGGTTTAATTTGGAAGTACATTAACTAAATTCACTCTAAACAAAGAATAGAAAAGGTTAGTGCGACAGAATTCAAGTAATTGAAGTTGAAAGTAAATGAATTAAGAAAACAAGAGAGAGAAAAGTAGAAGTTAAGTGAATGATCTTTTTTATGTAGCGATAAATAAATAATTAATTTTTGTTGGCCAGTAGTATTGGTGGCTTTGAAAATGACATTCATTCGACAAATGAAACGAAACTTTCCAGTCCCGCTACTATTTTTTTTTTTCATATTCATATTCATATTATTTATTTGCATTCCACAATGTTCTAAAAAGGTGTTACAATGAGGCTTATAGCTAAGTACGATCGTGGACCCTGTAGGGCACAGCAAAATAACATTTGGATTAAGAATACATTTTCTTAATCAATTTTGAATTCAGAATTCCTTCTTCATTTGTTTATAGCCCCATCACGAAATAAGTTCGCTTTTTGAAAACACACACATACACAAACGAGTCGACAAGCCTGTACTGAAATAATTACTTTTTTCCCAAACATAGTTTCCAAAGCCTAAACGGTCCAAATACCCGCCAACTTCACAGCTACCCTTCTCAAGAGCCCTTTATGCTTTATGCGGCCATCTTTGTATACGACACAAATGACAATTTTGTCGAACTAGCACCTTCCTCGTTAGCTTGATGTACGCGATGATTGACGTGCGTTAATTACCTGGATCTCGTCAACTAATTGATTTTCTCGTTGGTAGCTTCCGGGCCTGCATGTTTTTGTAAGCATAATAGCCGAATGGTGAAGTTCATTAATTAAGTGCAGGTTTCTGTTTTTTGGTAATCTATACATATAATAAAAATTGTAGACAGAGCTGTGTTTTTACATTGAATATTTTTTCGAAAAAATTAGTGTTACGCATTATTTGTATGCTACTGAAGCCAAAACAATCGTTTTTAAAATTTTTGTCTGTTTGTCGGTTTGTCTGTTAGTCTGTTTGTCTGTTTGTCTGTTCGCGATGGAATCAAAAACGGCTGAACCGATTTGAAAAATTCTTTCACTGTTGGGAAGCTACACTATCCGCGGGTAACATAGGCTATATTTTATCCGGGTACGGCAAGTCGTTCCCACGGGACGCGAGTAAAACCGCGGTAATATGAAAGCTCACTGATTAACAATGAAATCTCGGACACTATAACACCTTCCAACTTGAAAATTGGCAGGTAGGTTCCTCATAGGGTGTAAAAATACTCTGAGAAACGATTTTTGGAAATTCCACCCCTAAGGGGTAAAAAAGGGGTTTGGTAGTTTGTATGGAAGTCCAATGATTTTTGAAGTAAGAGACATGAAATTTAGCAGATAGGTCCGTTATAGGGTGTAAAAATTATTTAAGAATGGATTTTATGAAAATCTACCCCTAGGGGTGTAAAACGGGGGTTGGGAGTTTGTATCGAAGTCCTATATTTTTGAAGTAAGAGACATGAAATTTAGCAGATAGATCCGTTATAGGGTGTAGAAATTATTGAAGAACGGATTTTACGAAAATCAGCCCCTAGGGGTGTAAAACGGGGGTTGATAGTTTGTATCGAAGTCCTATGTTTTTGAAGTAAGAGACATGAAATTTAGCAGATAGGTCCGTCATAGGGTGTAGACATTATCTAAGAACGGATTTTACCAAAATCTACCTGTAGGAGTGTAAAGCAGGGGTTGAAATTTTGTATGGAAGTAATTCGTTATTGAAGTAGTTCAGAACTACCTACTGAACGGATTTGAATGATTCTTTTAGTAAAAGTGTAATTTTAGTAAAAGTTGTTTGACTTACAAAAATGAGAGATCTGAAACGTCTCGAATCGTCTCGCGCAACCAGTTTTTTCCCCGGACTCCTAAAATTCGACATCAGACGTTCCAGATCTTTGATTTTGTCGACCCATTGTCGCTGGCATAAGCGACATGGTCCGCGTACGAAGTCGCGGGCAGAAGCTAGTTAATGATATGTTTCATTAAATTTTCAATCGTTGTATACTTGCCTTCATTCCTTTGGGATAGGATATGTTTTGAGGATTTCGTTGCCGGATGGTAAGACGAATCTTAAAACATATCTTGTGCTACCATAACCTACTTCACTTCTTTCTACTATAACGGGACCGTATTACTAAGACTTTGCTGTCTGTCTGTGTCTTTCATCTGTTCGTCTGGCCTGTCCTGTCTGATGATGATGATGATGATGATGAAGGGAAAAAAGGAATAGAAAAGAAAAAGAAGTAATCACTCCATAAAGATTTTACCAACATTTAAAACCATCCTTACCTGATTACTATGATGCGTGAGGTGTTTATGGTCGAGCCACCATGACAGCTCAGGCTGCGGGTAGGAGCCGCGCGCTGTGCACTGCGCGAGCGCAACGCCCCCCACTCGCAGCGCGTCGCCTGCTGTACCGCGCACCCAGTGGATTGATACGTTATACGCTGGTACTGGAAATAGGATTAATGTCAGGTTTTAGGTGACATATTATCTTATATTTTTTAAGTTATTTATGTATACGTCTTGTAGATCAAGTGACTTCAGGCTAGTTACCTCCCTACTTATAAGTAATGTTTCAAAATATGATTCAAAGTGTTTTTTTGTGAGAAAAATGCATGTTTTACTTCTCCTCTGTATCTAACTTTGGAAAGTCTTCAGTTGTCAAGATCAGTCCGATGAATTAAGAAGTATTAGCGTAAATTTATCCTTTTCATAAAATATTCAATTTTCACCTCAAAACACCCCCAATGGGGCTAAAGCCTGCCAGGGCTGTGGGATTGTTTGAAAGAGTTACCACGGCTAAAGAAAGAGCACGGTGGGTACGGTATATCCAGTAAAAGTATAACACACCCTCACGCTGCGCTCACAGCGGAAGGGGTCATCTCATGGTTTCCCAACGAAAAAAAACAAGGTCACAAACGTGAAAGGGTCTCTTAAGGAACTAGAAAACAAATCCAAAACTTACAATACAATTCAACATCTAAGCTGGCTACTATAGGTGGCGCTAGATGTGTGTTCGAAGCTCGACACGAAAGCGCTGCAGCATTGTCCCTCGTTAACGGAAGGTATAGCTCGTTCTCCCTGACTGCGGGGATCTCGCTGTCTCCGTCTGAAGCATCCACCAGCGTGTCGCCGGAGTACCAGCTTATCCGGGGCGGAGGACGACCTGGAGAAAAGAGGCTTTAGAGTATAGTGTTATGTGACAATAGACAAGATGCTAATGAGGAATTTGTCATAAGTCTTGGTGAGTACGAAGTTAGCCGATTAGAGTGCACGCCACGACTCAAGTGGTTGTGGAAGTATCTAGTTGTTGCCTATGTATTGTTATTTTTCCCAGAGAAGCCCGTATTCTCATACAGTATTCCCATCTACTAAACACAAGCATTTGATTTGATACTGATATAATACGATGTGACAATATTGTGTAAACTTTTAACAATAATTAACGATAGGTGCCACAATACAGTTGCAGCTTCATCGATTTAGAGGTTATTCATAAAAACGTGTTAAGTATACGTCAGTCGCTTCATTCTCCAAATGAATAAACGCCAAACTGAAAATGAACCGACTATATCTCAGAAACATTTATTCAAAAGCAAGAACGAGGGTAGTTCGTCAGAAATGAAGCGATAACCGCCCAGCAGTTGGAATGCTAGTGGAAAAGTTGAGAGTTCGACCCTCTGAATTACACCCGCAGTGACGGACCCTACCCTTACATAAACAGAAACTTATTTATTCGCGCGAAACGTGAAGGAATGTTCGTAATGAATACACGTTTGATATGCGGACCTTTCAAGGCCTTGTTGTGGTGGAAAATGGGTGAAGAGTTAGAAATACAATGAATATTGCCAGCGGGTTCACCCGCTTTTCGAGGCATCTACTTCTCGTAACCGAATAAAAAGTAGCCCAAATGTTTAGAGATATATAAGCTGTATTACTGGCAAGTTTCATCAAAATCCATTGGGTAGTTGTTGCGTGAACGAGTAACATAGATAAATACTTATATCCCCACAAACTTTCGCATTCATAATATTAGTATGACGATTAGGCGAAATATTGCCGAAACAGGTCGACATTAAAAACATTACCTCTTCTGTAAACACAAAATCGTAAAAATCAGTCAACATTTCCCAAATACACTAGTTTCTCAAATGAAAAAAACGTCCTCCTCCTCCTAACGACAGTTTTAAAAGAAAATACTTGCGTTACAAGTTGTACCAACTAAAACGTAAGTGAAATAGTTGTATCTAATTGATCTTTTACCGTGGTCCCTGGAACGCAGAACTTTTAAAGGAAAAAGTCCCAAAGCGCATTGCTTACATCGGGAACATAGTTTTTACTAAAGAACGCTGCTTAATTAAGAATCGGATGTCGTTAACATGTAATGAAAAATACATCGAATTGAAAGAAATCGAGTCAGCTTCCTGCTTTTACTTGGGCATTTTAATGTTGAAGGCGCGTGAATTAATGGACATTAATCTATCTAATGATACTAGATAATTAGCGCAAAGGGACGTAAACCCTTGATTGATAATGTGGTAATAGACTCTAGTATGCACATTAAATTATAACTAGCTTCTGCCAGCGGTTTCGCCCGCTTCCCGAGGGAACTATTTCTCGTATCGGGATAAAAATTAAAAGCCTATGTTGTTCCTCAGGGTTTATTCTATCTCTGTACCAAATTTCATTAAAATCGGCTCTCTGGTTTAGGCGTGAAAGCGTAACAGACAGACAGACAGAGTTACTTTCGCATTTATAATATTAGTAGGGATAAAGTAGGGATAGTAGGGATTTTGATATTAATAAGATGGGTATATGTTATTCAAATCCTGAAACTATGATGATGTGGTTAGGTTAGGTCCAATTTTACTGACAACGTAAAGTCTGTTTTTAAACGGTTTTATTTAGCTTATCCGGTTTAATCTCAAAACTGTTTACTTTGAAACTTGAACTTATAAATTCATACATACTTATTTACTTTAAGATTTACTGACGTTAATGCCGTCGGTGAACTTGGGCTTAAGACTATAAGAATGTAATTTATGTATAAATAAATAACATTTTCACAGCTCAATAAAATGTACAATCTAGCTGTTAACTATATTTTTTGTACAAAACGTAGTCATCTGATTACCCTACCTTAACCAAAAGGGGTAATTTGCTCATTAATTCCTTAAATTATCCTTTGACACACTGCTCTAAGATCCCATTTCGAATTCATTTATATGAACAATACAAACTTCAGTAATACAGGTTACGAATTTCAGCTGTTTGGGGTTAATACGCTGAGTTTGTGGGTGACAGCGCTTAACCCCGTAATTTGACGTTTTCAAATTGCAGCTTGCAATTGCTTTGCCAGTTAATTAGTTGGAAGCATAGAACGTGAATGTTTACACGGGCAATTCTCGTCATAAAACACGCTACTGTTGCTTGGTTAGCTTAAAATCAATATTTGGATAGTTGCTAAGACAAACTTTTGAATAATTTCATCGTCATGTATTTCGTAGCGGCTATCCGCGCGGTTGGTGTGAAGGTTTGAGCGGATTTCATAGAAGTTAGAACGACAATAGTTATTTTTTGTACGAGAGTGCAAAGTTGCTTTTTAACCGAGGGCTCAATTTTGATGACCGAGCTAGCCAAGGATTCTAAAATAGATTTCATGTAGACAACATGAAATTGCTACATGAAAGTTTATTACATACAGACCAGTAGTTCAAATGGTTTGTATGTTTTTACAGAAGTTGCAGCACGCGCGGTCGACAGTTGCAGTCGGCAGCTAGTCAAAACGTACCTTTAAACTTTGTGCACACAATGTTCTAAATTCAATTTACTTTATCCTCTAGACTCTAGAGGATAAAGTAAATTGAATTTGAGCGCAAAAGCCGTTTTTATCCTCTAGAGTCTAGAGGATAAAAACGGCTTTTGCGCTCAGGTAGGTATCAAAGGGTGAAGGTACTCTTTCCGAGCTGGTGGAATGTAAAGATCTTTTTCACCGTCAATCGCGGCGGAACACGATGTATGAATTAATAGATCAGGGACAACCGAATGTTATATTATTTCCAACATTAACCCCTTGCTTAGGGCATCACTAGACTAGGGGGATTTTTTTAAAAATGGGCATAACACTATAGAAGAATACGTATATGTAGAATATTCTAGAAGAACAAAGATACCTTACCTCCTATGACAAGACAGCGTAGCACTAAGGTGTCTCCATCGTGGTAGGGTCCCACTCTGCCGACCACCTTGTTGCTCATCTCGTCCATGAAGAAAGGTGGGCTTGGAAGCACTACAAAGATAAAAGAAATAGGTTACATTATGTAGGTATTATTTTCGCAATATTTAATGGTAGTTTTCTAATAAATTCTGAGCATAATTACGCGCATGAGGCCTAAAAATTGTCCAAGTTCTGTGACGACAAAAAGTTTGACGAGAACGATACAATTTTTCCCAAGTAGAGCACGTCAGTAGAATTTTATTTTCTTGCTGCTAAGATGTGCAATTGAATAGAGAAAATACAGGAAAATAAATGAAATTGGCGTCTGCAGAGAATACAACTACGAGATGTAGAAAATACTTAGTTCATAATTGGTTACGTACAAAGTCGCAATTTCGTCTATTTTCTTATCTAGTTTTTGTATTCCATTTTATTGCAACGTTATTAAGTATTAGTAGACTTTGAAGCCAGTTTAACTTGTGTTTTTTATAAGAGGGGAATTTTTAAGTTCAGCAAAATCATTGACGGAATTATAAAGGAAACAGACACTTCAGCGTTTTTTTGTGCAGGTATTCAAATAATGATGAATGGGTTTCGATAGTTTTAACTTTTCTTCGTGGCCATAGCTGTCGGAAATATTTCCGATAATCTGTATACCTACTGCACACAACAATTTACTCACACCATAAAGGTAGGATAGGTTGTAGATTAAACCGTAATACGTAAACAACAGGAAATCTGGTAACAACACAATTTATTTCCTCACCATAATTGACATTTATTACAAACGCTGTAAGTCAGATGTAGTTATAACTCCCAGGTAAACAGGCTCCCGAATTTTTGCATTACGGCTCCTTACGACACCCCCGGGAATACACGGGGCTGGTTAAATTCGTTCTATTCCGGGAAATAACATCTCCATCTCAACACCCTGGGGTATTAGGATCTACTGTACTTTCTGAAGTGTTTTTACACGTCAAACCTATGTTTTACGGGTTGAGGGAGTTTTGGCAGCCATCAGTTTCAACTTAGTTATGTTTTATTGAGGTTTAATGGAAAATTCTGAGCACAAGTATTCTGGCCTTGTTTTATTTAGGTCTTGAGTATACCTGGGTAAATTGGGGTGTTTTATACCTCCATTTCTGCTTCTTTTATTGGGCTATTACAGATAGAATGTAGTTCAGTTCTATATGTTATTTATAGAGTCGTGAAGTCACCACAAGTCAAAGTTTGCCCGGCACGATCAACTCTATCATGTTGGTAGACGGTACTGGCACTTTGCATAGTCAAACTTCTCAAGTTGGCCAGCTAGATATATTTAACGTGACTAGGGAGTCCTGGATGCCAGTCAGTAACTTTCTACGGTTAGCATCGATTAATATCTTTCGTTATTGTTATACAATTGCTTATGATTATTTTAATATTATACTTATAACAAAATCCTGACATGCCTTACGCTTCGTTTCAGATGCCATTTCAAATAAATTGAGTTAAATTTCGCTGGGTACGAACCTCCTAAGATTACGAAGGATAGTCATATATTTTTACTACGTTACTATGAAACTTCAAAAATATCGTCGATATGTATGTACACTAGTTTTAAAACAATGCTCTTTCTACAAACGATATCGAAAATATACGCCTGCATCGCTGTCAACGGGCCGAGTCTAAAAGGCAGGCCGTATGTTTGCAATTGTCAACGTTGATGTGCTTGAAATAATGGCTGAATTCAGTCCAGTGAAAAATCGACCGAATGACCTGATGTTTAGAAATAGAAAATGTCGCTCGAAATAACGGATATCCAGATGCACCTGGTTTATTTGTAGAACACAATAAGATATTACAATATCATAAGTTTCTAAACACACTATGCCGAGGATACGCGACCGAAGTTCGGCATGATTACGCCAGCAATGCTATTTCAATTACTGGCGACATTCAGCGGCAATTCGTTCTGTAGAACACACATTATACGCGACCGAAGTTCGGTTCGATCGAACACTGAGTAGAATATACACACAAAATTGCGCAACTGAATTTCTGCCGCGTAAGTTCGGCATTTATAGGTGGATCCACACATTGCGAGGCATGCGCTCCGCACGGCGCACAACGCATGCCTCGC
>NWSH02000329.1:5162861-5175834 GCA_002382865.2 Heliothis virescens | reverse complement strand
GCGTACATCCGCAGCGAGGCGGATACAACCATCCAAACGCAACGCACCGTTCGCAATGAGCCGTCCGCCACACATCGCACAGCGCACAGCGCGTGTGCGCCGCACACGCGCTGTGCGTTGTGCGCCGTGCGGAGCAAATGCCTTGCCAAGTCTGCGCGCCTACTTGCCTCGAGCATTTGCTTCGCATGCGATGGCTCGACCCGAGCATATGTTGTTTATAATTTGTCAACACGCACGCCTCAAGCCGAGGCATGCGTTGTGCGCCGTGCGGAGCGCATGCTCGTAATGTCTGGATCCACCTTAACGTAATGCTCGCACTGAGGCACTTTGATATTGAAGCATTTGCCGACATACGTTGGCTCGCCCTCGCGCATGCGGAGCGCTTGCCTCGCCACGAATATACAGGTCCCACTTGGCGAGGCATGCGTTGTGCGCCGTGCGGAGCGCATGCCTCGCAATGTGTGGATCCACCTTTAGGTGTGGACGTAGCCGCGCATGCACGTTCGAGGCGTGCGCCGCGTACAATATCAACGCACGCCTCGACTGCGAAAATGAAACTGCGTTTGCGCGGGCCAAACAGCGCGCAGCGTATGCTCGGGCCGATCCAACCCACACAGCAGCAGTCAATAATGATTATGTTTAGGATCCCATAATAATCTATTACTTTTGTATAATAAAACTGCTTTTCTTAACATTTCTTTGTCGTTCATAATGCGCGCGTACATCCGCAGCGAGGCGGACACAACCATCCAAACGCAACGCACCGTTCGCAATGAGCCGGCTGCCACACGGCGCACAGCGCATAGAGCGTGTGCGGCGCACACGCGCTGTGCGTTGTGCGCCGTGCGGAGAACATGCCTTTCCAAGTCTGCACGCCTACTTGCCTAGAGCATTTGCTTCGCACGCGATGGCTCGACCCGAGCATATGTTGGTATAATTTGTCAACACGCACGCCTCAAGCCGAGGCATGCGTTGTGCACCGTGCGGAGCGCATGCTCGTAATGTGTGGATCCACCTTATGGTGTGTCATGTCAGCCGAATACGTTGGAACGTAAAATCGTCGCGTACGTTCGGCATAGTGTGTTAAGACACTTAAGGTGATGGTTTGTATGATGTGAATATATGTATGGAAGTTTGTTCGTCTTTCACGCTTGTGAAAAGTACTGGATGGATTTTGATGTTTGATGATGATGATTATGATAAAAATGGATCTCTAATGAAGTTTAATAAAAAACAGCTACCGCAATTATTAGCTTTCAAGACATTTAATTAACTGCAAGATTATATGGAACTTAATTAGCTTTCAAGATTTTCTTTGACTTTCAACGAATACATATGCACGTAATTACCATGCATTTTCATATCTTAAGATTTTTATTACGACAAGATGATAAGATAAAAATATCCACTACTGAATGAATTGAGAAAACCATTTGCTTACAAATTTTAAAGATTTATTAGAAAGAATTTATTTATTAGGATCGACATTAACGTGCTCGNAACGAATACATATGCACGTAATTACCATGCATTTTCATATCTTAAGATTTTTATTACGACAAGATGATAAGATAAAAATATCCACTACTGAATGAATTGAGAAAACCATTTGCTTACAAATTTTAAAGATTTATTAGAAAGAATTTATTTATTAGGACCGACATTAACGTGCTCTCCGATGCACGGGTGAATCAATCACCAACTTCCAACTCCGGGCTGCTTTGTGAAAGTTTCTAAAACCCACAAAGCGATTTCGGCCCCCGGGAATCGAACCCGAGACCTCGTGCACAGCAGTCGGCTATGCGACAGCTAGACCAACGAGGCAGTCAAAATAAATTAATCATGTATTAGTAACATGTAACAGTAGGTACCCGTTTACAATACAGTTAGAACTGATAGTAGCAATAGCGTCAATTGTAACTAATCGATTTTAATTAATCTCAATATAAAAGACTGTACTCCAGCAAATCAACCTACCTCAATCGGTCTTCAACTAATTTTCAACGTCATATATCGCAATAGTGGTAGGTTAATGTTTGATTAGTAGAATTTGATAAATTCGGGAAGGTTGACCTGTTATCGTCTGTACATATCATGTAAAACTAGCTTCTGCCAGCGGCTTCGCCCGCTTCCCGAGGGAACTATTTCCCGTACCCGGATAAAAAGTAGCCTATGTTGTTCCTCAGGGTCTATTCTATATCTGTACCAAATTTCATCAAAATCGGCTCACTGTTATACAGACACAGACAGACAGATAGACAGACAGACAGAGTTATTTTCGCATTTATAATATTCCTACCTTACTATTATATCCCTACTAATATGTAGGGAAGTAGGGATATGCAAACTACAAGATATCTACAAAATGGACAGCGCGCTTTACGATCCAAATATCTGAACATGGAAAAAGCTGTAATTTTTGAAATACCGCTTCTACATTCACATTACCTAATTCCATCTACATATCCAAGACCTTATATAATCTTTCAATCGCATCATAAGTAACCCTCAAGCCGAAAATTCTGAAAACATGAAACCCAGATAATATTAGCATTTATTATTAATACAAAAATGTCGGTTCCTCTGTTCCTGCGTTTGCCGGAAGACATGATGCTCATATTGTTCATCTCAAAACAGACTAACGTTTTATTCCTTTGTGCATAACAAAGAAGGGATATCTTTGAAAGCTTTTTTTATAAACAGGACTAATGTATCTCATTGTTCTATCCGTGTAGGGTGACCAGGATTAAGTCTTTATCCGGACAGAGTTTTTTGAAGACGCCGCCGTCTTTGTTTTGGGGTCGGTTAAATGTTAAGTATTTTATGGTTTTAAGTTTAAGTTAATGGTACTGATGTTAATGTTAAAACGGATTTATATATTTGTGTGGGTTTATGAGAGACTGGCTTCTGCCAGCGGCTTCGCTCGCGTCAAATTTCGTGCGAATTTCGGGAAATCCATTCTTATTTCGCGTGTGACCTTTCTTAACTCTGTGCAAAATTTCAGCTATATAGGTTCACGGGTTTGGGCCCTGCAGTGATGAGTAAGTGAATGAGTCAGGTCTTTGATTTTTATATGCATAGATTTTTCTTCCTTCTTATTTTTCTAGTATTTCGTACCAAAGCCATAAATAAATAAGAATATTACCATGTAACTGGAACATATATCTATATATAAAAAGCTACTGATACACAAAAGATGATAGGAAAACGTCTATCACGCGACATATTATAAGAGCGAATAAAAGTCTTGTCTAAAGTGATAGATATGTGGATGGATGTACAGGAAGGGACCGCGTGATGGATTGTGGCCAAAATACGAGTTGATTTGCAATAAGTAGGTACAAACGATAGCAGGTCAACCTACCCGAATCTGCAAAAAATTACCGATCGAATACTAAGTTCCACTGTCGTGATAAAGTTGAAAATCTATTGAAATTTGACAGCTAGACGACAGGTACATCAAGTTACCATAATCTGTCAAATTTCTGCAATAGATTTTCAACCTTGTTACAATAGTGGAAGGTTAATTTTGAGAGATACGGGTAGGTTGACCTGCTGTCGTCTGTACCTACCTAATTGAGGTTTCATTAGTGATAAAATTGAGTATGTTGCATAAGATAAAGTCGTTATTTAAAAATTTTATGACGTTTAAATGCAGCTTTTAATTAACATCAATTTTAAATGTAAAGTTCAAAATGGTCAACAGTTTTATCTTAATTATATTTGTAAACAACTGCCTTTATAAGTGTCGAATTTGCATAGGTGGCATACTATGAATTTTAAGTCAGTAATTAATTTACAATTCAATGCAATGGTTATAGATGTACCAAGTACAGACGACAGCAGGTCAACGTATACGAATCTGTCAAATTTTACCAATCGAACATCAACCTACCTCTACTGTGATAAGGTTGAAAATCTATTGCAGAAATTTGACAGATTGTGGTAACTTGATGTGCTGTTGTCTGTACCAAGTATAAAGCGTTCTCGAAATAACTTGTATTGAAAATGAATATTCATAAACGAATATTTATCGGTTGTTCTTCAATAAATTTATAATCGTAATTTCTAAACTTTCGCCATAAGTTTCCGAAACGACTTTCAAAACTTTTGAAGCCTGAAATAAATCTAAGAAAATCTAGACTAATGGGGGACCTACATAAATGTATTCGTTCACGGCCGATTAAAGTTACAAGACAAAGTTTTTTCCTTTCGCTAATGCTGTGAGAAACGTTCATTCATCGTATTTCTGTACGGCCCGTCTGTAGTACGCATGCGTCAAAATAAACATGTCTGCCATTGATATTTCCAACATGTTTTACAAACAACGAATCATAAACAGTGCATTATTTCACTGTTAATTTTGGAGGCGGAAAAAATAACTTATGAGCAGTAGGAAGCAAAACAGTTAAATTCTAATAATCCCACACAAAATATACAATTCTTTAATAATGTAAAACATATTTGGGCACTTTATCCGAAAAACATGTTTTTAACCGCTGTACATGTTCTACCAACGTAACAAAACATCGCAGAAATAAGAGCGCGAAATAAATCTTCCTGGCAATAAAAAAAGTAATGTGGGGTTGCTACAAGTGAAAACAAAAAGCTCCCGATGTATTCAATTCCACGGCAGCGCTCGGCGAGAACGCACGTCACTGGATAACTGATTACTTTACTTTCGAAGTAATTTTTTACTGTAAGTATGTGGCAGAAAGATAAAACCACAGCCCTCATTACATCCCTTAAAGATTTATTAAGCCGTATCAGGTGATCAATTTTAATGCAAATTTGTTTTAAAGAAAATATTTAGGCTAACGAAGCCCATAAATATTGAACAGGATTAAAATTGGGACCTTCAGGGTTTCGTGTAAAATTATACAACAGTACCTATCTAGATAGTCTTGAATTTAATTGGTGTCTCTGATGGTGTTGAGATTACAATGAATCTTGAATATCTGGGTCGTAGGTTGACAGAAGAATAAGGCACGTACATTTTATTTAATGAAACCACACAATTAATTTGTTTGTCCTTGGTTGTTGATACAACCATTAATGAAACTTAATTGGTCAGATTTTATGATGTCATCACTTGGCTCAGAGATGAAGGGCTCAAAGTTTCTTCGGAAACAAACGACACTAAAGGCCAGTTTCACAGATTCCAGATAAAGTTATAAATAGCTATTTATAACTTTATTTGGAACCTGTAAAACTAGCCACGTATGTTCTTTTCCTTTTTAGGGTTCCGTACCCAAAGGGTAAAATGGGACCCTATTACTAAGACTTCGTTGTCTGTCTGTCTATCATCACGCTGTATCTCATTAACTGTTATAGTAAGAAAGCTAAAATTTTCACAAATGATGTATTTCCGTTGCCGCTATAACAACAAATACTAAAAATTAAAATATACGTGTGAAACCGCAAATTATAACTTTTTTATCCATACATTTGTATGAAAAACAAAGTTTGTATTTTGGCTAGTTGTAGATAATAGGTAAGTTAATTTTTCATAAATAATGGTACGGAACCCTTCGTGCGCGACTCAAACTCGCACTTGGCCGGTTTTTAAGAGTATTATTTTTAAGCTGAGCGACGAGAACTGCCTAATTGACAAATATCTCGGCATTTTTAGAAGATTTTGTAGCAAATATCCTGTTAGTGATTAACTATTATTTTTATACAACTAGTTAATATTATTGTTTATTCAGAGATAGGTTAATTAACTGATATATTTATCCTCTTAACAAACACGTGTATGAATTCCTGACTTCCTTCTCAAATATACATAGATATATAACACGCAATATATTATTTCATTTCTATTATTATATCTAATAACTACTAACTTCTAAGCCTTTATAAATTATAAGATGATTTTAAATTATAAATTCAGTCAGTGACATAGCTATTAATATAAAAGATAAGGCACTATTTATTTAAAGAATTTATTAAATCACCGTAAGTTAGAAGTGAAATAGCGAAGATAAATGAAGGTGTTAACTATAATAATAGGTTCTAGCTAGACTCTCTTTACTTTTAATTAAAGCGTACTGTAGGGCTGTAGTTTTAAAATTAAGTGATCCACGAATGGCACCCGTAATTCCTAGGTATCTCATTCTATCAGCCATGATTAGGTTTTCTATCAACGAACGTGGACCAAGCTCTGGACTTTTTATAATTCTATAAAGGTGTGATCAGAAACTAAATAACAAACTTAGGAATAGCACTGGTAGCCGCAGTAATGAAAGCCGATATTTTCAGCGAACCAGTAGTGGTCTGAAGTTTAAACTATGCTGCACAGGTGGTCGAAACGCTGGTCATTACGAGTTATTCATTCCCACGTTGAAAACTACTATTTTAGTAGGTTTTTATTCCACTTCTCTATGGTATCTAGTTGATAGTCAAAGAGCGTTCTAAAACCAAATTATAAATCAACGTCACAATTTTTGCGAGCTTTTTAGCTCGACTATTAATCCTTTTAATGGACCCATATTTTTAAATGGTATATTTAAATTAATTTCTATAATAGCAATATCGATATTTGCATACGGATTATGTGTTTTGATAATGGAAATATTTGGTCTTTGCATTAATAAAAACGGTGATGTGATTTTTAACTTTTGTTTGTGCTTACCAAAATTAATGTTAGGTCCCTCAACTTTGGTCATAATAAATGTTGAATTAAGCTACAGTTAATGTTCACTACATTATACATGACCTGAAAAACTTCTCCAAACAAAGTTGGGGTTTACTTAACTATTAAATAGGTTCTATAATTGTGGTGCTTATCGAGCGGTTTTTAGAGAAGCTTGGAGACGTATTTTTAGGTCCGAAAATCCTTTTGTTTAAACAATTTGTATCGAGTACAGATAACAGCACGTCACGATATCCGAATCTGTCAAATACCAATCAAACATTAACCTACCACTATTGAAGGTTGAAAATCTATTGCAGAAATTTGACAGATTGTGGTAACTTGATGTGCTGTCTGTACATGATACGCTTTTGTATTGTTTTCTGAATCCCCGTTTAATGGCTTTCAAAAATAAGTCGACCCCTATTTTCCGGGGAAAAAATCAGCGTTGCCATCCGTCCTGACAATGCTGCCAACCTTTTGGACATGTAGCCCGGTGACAGCGATGTGGATGAATATTTTGTTGGCCAAGTATTTGGGATGAAATTGACGCATGTTGGGCACATTATTGTTGCTGAGTTTCCACAAGACTACTTGTTTTCAGCGGTTTCACTCGCGTACTGACCGAAGTTCTCCCGTACCCGGATATAATATTACCCACCAGCGGGTTCACCCGCTTCCCGAGGGAACTATTTCCCGTACCCAGACAAAAAGTCTATGTTGTTCCTCAGGGTCTATTCTGTCTCTGTACCAAGTTTCATCAAAATCGGCTCACTGGTTTAGGCGTGAAAGCATAACAGACAGAGTTACTTTAGCATTTATAACATTAGTAGGGATTGGGATGATAGTTATACATCTTCCAAAAGGATTCCTTTTGTTTCAGTATTTTCTTTAATAAGTTCAGTAGATGTAGTGACGATCCCTTACAAAGTGACAATTCACAATAAACAATGCCAAGAAAATGTCAACTAAGTTAATTAAGATTGATGTAACATAAACAACAGTAAATCAGACCCAACTTCAAAGAAATTAGGGACATGACATTCGAAAAAACATCAATTTTCTTTGCTTCGGTGACCTATTTTTTCAGCTCAAGACCTTTGTTTTGTATAAGCCTAAGGCATATCTTCTGAACTATCTTAAATATTGATAAGCTTACCCTTGATATACGTTCGTACCTTGTAAATTATTTATACACCCCTGTCTTACTCGACAACTGAATCTACCTATATTTTATGAATAAAAAGACGGTCAAGTGCGAGTCGAAGGGCGTCATACCCGAGCCTCTAAAATATGAATTAACAAGCTTCCGCCAGCGGCTTCAGTCGCTTCTCGAGGCAACTACTTCCCGCACTCGGATAACAAGTTACCTATATGTTTATCCGATGCAAGTTCCACCAAAATCCGTCCAGCAGTTTTTGCGTGAAAGTGTAACAAACATACATTCTCACCAACTTTCGCATTTATAATATAAGTAGGATTTATGATCTGAAAAAAAAGTCATAAATAAGTAGTAAAACAAGAGAATCTTCAGAAACTTACCAACAACAGTGACATTGATGCCCACATTTCTGGTGGGGGACAGTCGGAAGTCGACCCGACAGTGGTACATCGCCTGATCGTCTTCTGACAGCGAGGATATGGTGATGGAAGTCGGTTGGGAGTGAATGCTGGCTGTCAGTCTGGCACTCGTGTTGAACGATGGCTCCGACCATTGCTTGTCTGGTACTTCGAAGCTGTGGAAAAGTCGGTATTTAAAAAAAATCTTTACTATTTTAATAGAGATAGCTTAGACTAGCTTCTGCCAGCAACCTGGCTGCGTAAAATTTCGGGTAATCCCTTCTTATCTCGCATGAGACTCATAAGATGAAACAAATGCAAATTTTTCAGCTTTATAGGTTCACGGATTTGGGGCCTACATTCTGTGCTTTGATTTTTATATGTATAGACAAAGAGCATATTTTTTTTAATATGTTCATCATTTTGTACTCCAAAACGACCAAACTTCTTAGCCGATCTGAAATATTATTACACTATTGGGAAGCTACACTATCCCCGAGCGGCATAGGCCATATTTTATCCGGGCACGGACAATAGTTTCTACGGGACGCAGGTGAAACCGCGAAAACAGCTTGTCGTTAATATGTTCCGAGCAAACTTTTGGGTTAAGTGTGACCGAGTCAAAAATTAAGAATTTAATGGCTCTGAAGTTTACAAAAACAATAAATAATGGTTCCCCTAAAGTCTTTGTTTTCGTTTTAAAGGATTGCTTTGGACTGAAGTCTTTTTATAAGTTTTATATCTATAGCCAATTATACTACGTTTTCAATGAGCATTGGTTAAGCGAATCTGTCATATGCGAATGACGTTTAATTAAATGAATTAACTGGCCAGCAATATCTGTTCACAAGCTGTGAAATGACTGCGTTTCATATTCGTATTCTGTAAATTTTACTTTAAGCAAATTAGCCTTTTGAAATCTCAAATACAGGTAGAGATACCGCACAAGGCAGACTAAACTGTCGATAGATACTAAACTGGCCTTATGGCTGACAGTTTTTTAAGGTAATCGCGAATCCAATGGAACTTTAGAAATTTTTAGTCGGTCCGATACTGGTCGCATAATTTATTGTTGTAATGTGCGCACTAACATTCATCTCCATACTGTCCACCCGTGACCACGGTCGGTGCAATTCGGCCGAAACGTCGGGAGAAAAGAGGTATCCTAAACCTTTACAATTTCATCGCGAGTAAGACCCGTTTGCTGTCTAAAATATCTCCATACTGATTTATAAGTCCAATAAAATTAACGGCGACTAAAAGTTTGCAGTGTTCTCTTAGGTAAACTAGAAACTGCCAACAAGTTTAAAATTAAACTTTAACTATTTATTGGTAACTCAAAGCGGGCAGTGTAACACTTTCCTATTTTTTTCCAAACACGCTAAAATCGGTTGCAAATCGGAACTCAGTCGGTTAGCAACTATTTTTGTTTCGTTCTCATTCCGTATTTTTGTTTGTGTTTCTGCTTAGTTTCAGCGTTAAATAAATAATGTTAGTTTCTTTTTGGTCTGACTGTTTGTGCAATATCAGTAGGACGATTGGATTAGATTCTATTTGAATTGTAGATTGATCAATTCTGATATAGTTCTGTATAATATACCTAAGACTTCTAAAGACCAGTATAGGTACAGATGACAACGATTTTCAACCTTATCACAATGGAGGTAGCTTAATGTTTGACTGGTAAAATTTGACAGAATCGTTTGCGTTAACCTGCTGTCGTCTGTACCTACTATTGTACAAATGTCTAGACGTGAAAGGAATTGTGTTCCTGCTGCAAGGTATTTTCTTCCCAAAATCGGGTGCAATTTTGGGCTAGCTTTCGTAAATACGGCGCCATGCGTCCACGGCTGGAGTTCCTTGTTTTCCGCTTTTCAATTCGATTTTCCTCATAGACTGGCTTTAGCGCCTATGCACACACCGTTTCACTCCACACTGCGCGTTTTTATTGCACTGCAGTTTGTTTGCTCTACGAAGGTTCTTAGTTTTATTTTCTTGCAAAATAAAGTGTTTATTTTTTATTGGAGGAGTTCGTGGCTAAGTAATGGCCGCATGAGTTGATCTATCATAAGGTTAAGTAACGCTTGGAGTGAAAGGTTCGTGAATGGGCAACCAATTATGTTGTACCGAGTTCCTCAGTGTTCGGAACGCGAGTTAAATTGTGGGTTCCGACTGTCATTTTATATTGGATATTGTTAAGTGTGAATATGTCATCAGATGAAATAAACACACAAAACTTTTATATCTTCGGCTGTCGTTATTAGTTGTCAGAACAGTTGACAACCATTTATGCCAAGTGCCATGAACAAGTTGCTGGGTTGACTGGAACTCAGACATTCGTACTAAGCTGCTGCACACTGGAAACTGCTCCAACATATAACGAAAAATTTAGTCAGAAAGTATTACCTGTATATGGGCATATTATTCTTGTACCACACAAGGATCATGAACTCATCGTCAGACGAGTCGGGGGTTGAGTCGCAGCGCAGTGTGACGTCATGGCCTTCCAGAGCTTCCACGTTGGACACTGGACCTGAGGAATAATATCACTCATTTAACCAAATTGTTAGAGCTTGCGATTTAGAGTAATTTGCTAGGAGATGGCAGAAGAATGAACATATGACTTTATTAGATTCCGCCAGGTATTATAAGCTGATGCGTATAATTATTCTTCTAATTGCTGGCGGAACTAATTCAGGTCTACTAAACTAGGTCCCGAGGTGCTAAGTCACGTACCCGATAAAAGTACCTGTATCCTTTTTGCTCTAGACTGTCTGGGTACGAAATCTATACTAATATTATAAAGAGTTTGTTTGTTTGTTTGAACGCGCTAATCTCAGGAACTACTGGTCCGATTTGAAAAAATATTTCAGTGTTAGATAGCCCATTTATCGGGGAAGGCTATAGGCTACTTTTTATCCAGGTGCACCGAGTAGTTCCCACGGGACGCGGGTGAAACTGCTGGCAGAAGCTAGTTTAATATAAATTGGTTAAGTAGTTTAGGCGTGAGAGCGTTACAGACAGAGTTATTTTCGCATTTATTATATGTAAGGAGTAGTAAGAAGTCAACAGTACTGAGTTTTCCCACTAAAGTATTCTTTTGTTTTAATGTAGATCTATATTCTTCTTGCACTTACAAAATTTAATTTAGAATTCCAAAATTTTAGTTGACTTATCGTAAATTTTGGGCTTGACTATAAATCCTGTCTGACTGTCACGCATCACAGACCTGACTTGTGTTGACACGAAAAAGATATATTAGCCAATAAATCTACTAAAGTACTTGAGATTGTTAGATTTATTTTGAACGAGACAGAATTTTCTATTGTCGCTTTATCTGACAGTCGTGGTTCTTAGCCGCCATCCGACAAGGGGCTCCCAAATGGGACTCGAAACTTGACTTGGAAATTAAGGGACGGTTTCAATCATCTCTACTTTTATTTATTTTTACCTCAAGGGCAGCAAGACTATTTCTGTCCCTCTAAGGTTAATTCAACAAAATACTAAGAATTCTGAATATTAGTGGATGTCTAAGTTCCACTTCACATCTGAATTATTAATAGGTACCTTTCTTGTAACTTGGTATAAATTCTTTATTATTTTTATGTTGTAAGGTTTTATTAAATTTCGTGTCTTTCATTTGTTTAAGTTTATCATTTCTAGCGCTTATAAAAAAATATATTACGAAGAAAATAATTTAAATCTCTACTTCCCTACTACTAATAATATTATAAATGCGAAAGTAACTCCGTCTGTCTGTCTGTCTGTTACGCTTTCACGCCTAAACCAGTGAACCGATTTTGATGAAATTTGGTACAGAGATAGAATAGACCCTGAGGAACAACATATGCTACTTTTTATCCGGTTACAGGAAATAGTTCCCTCGGGAAGCGGGCGAAGTCGCTGGCAGAGGCTAGTATTAATTAATTTAAAAAAACTTACCATCAACGCCGGGTATAAAAGCATAGCCACCGGTACAGATGAGAAGGAATACGTATATCGGCGCCGGAGTGGGGCGCATTCTACGGCCCATCCATGCTCCCGCGCTGCTCTCTCATTGGTCGAGACAAGCGCTGAACTCGCGCATCCGTCACAACTTGCGCCACATCACCTGAACGAATGGGGTATACTCATATCTGGGGATCTGTAAAGAGAAGAAAATTTGTCGTTAGGTAAGGATACTTTTTTATTTATTTGTTTGTTTATTACGCTAAAGTTTAATTATAGACTAACGGCAGTTCCCAATATTCTATCTCTATATAGCTGTTGTTATGCGTACTAAAGAAAGTAAAGACAGTACTTGTTTGGGGCTAATGTCAAAATCCTATCTCTGGTAAACAAATCGATAGATAGGTTTCTGAAATGTCTACAACCAGGAGTACCCTAAAAAGTGATTCTTGGTATAGGAATGAAGGCGAAACTGCCGGATTGTAAATAAATAACCTTTGTAATATAAAGCGATTTCAATTTAATATACTAAACTCTAAAATTAATGTTCAGTTACTTTCTATTTGTCTCATCTATTTACTTAACAAGTCCAGAACTGTCTAGACTAAATCGAAACTTACACATCGGGACCTCAAATCTGTTATCCCAATGGATCAGGTGTATTTAGAGTTCTAACCTCAAACTTAGTAATAATTTATTAGTAGATACTTAGAGCTATAAACTCAGTAGGTAGGATTGTCCAAAAGTTCTTTTTTTTATAGCCTTTTTATTGTCCCACTACTGGGCACAGGCCTCCTCTCACACGGAGAAGGATTGAGCATTAATCACCAC
>NWSH02000329.1:5150429-5162672 GCA_002382865.2 Heliothis virescens | reverse complement strand
TACAAACTTAGAAAAGTTGCATTGGTACTTGCCTGACCTGGAATCGAACCCACACACTCATACTTGAGAGGTTGGTGCTTTACCCCTTTAGGAAACTTTTTTATAACATCGTAAAACTAAAAGGGTGATGATGTGTTTAACAAACGTAAATGGCGTCCGTTATTTTCACGTGAGCAAACTGGACTTTGCTTATTCCAGTTCGTTACAAATGCAAAAGTTTGTTTTAAAACAACCTGTATACTCGTGAAAATGTGACATTTCATATGACAGAATTGTAAAAGCATAGTTTTGGGTGCTTGAAGTTCGTAATACCGTGCAGGGCTGGGAATCAGAGTTCAGGTATTTTTTTTGGAAAATGGCCTCTGTGACGTCACCTCGTCTGGCGGACGGGCCTGTAATGCTTGATTACTGGGGATTAAAGATTTTTCGACTGCTGCAGTCATAATTATGATAATCTTTAAAATAGTCTGTGAAGGTTCAGTTTTTAAATGTGATATTAAACTTATGTTAAGTTTGAGTAAAAAATTTTAATATTTAGGTCAGCTTTGTTAATTATGAGAAAAACATTATTGTTCTCACTGAAAACCCTGAAACAAGGTGACAATATGTATTTTATTATTAATCAAAACTTTTATCTTTTAGTTTTAGTTTACCTACGTACAACATTAAAATCCATTTGCTGAAAAAACTGAAAAGCGCGCGGATTTCAGGCTACTGCCTATTGCATTTAAACGCTTTGGTTCATAAGTGGCTTTTAACCGTATAATACGCTATGTCATAAAAAGCTGGGATTTTGTATAAATCAAGGTTTTTTTTATAAAACAAATACCTAAGCATTGGCCTGTTTTGATTGGACTAGAAAATTCATTTTCAAGTTCTGTCGTAATTCCATTGTTTGGTAACCAAAAACTGCTGAACTGAAATTAATCATAATCAATTGCTTTTGTTTGTCAAACCAGACCACAGCGGGTACCATTTTATAATTGTTATTGACATTTAATATTGCTAGTACTGTGAATACAATCGATCATTTACTTGTTAGAATTATATCGTTAGAACAATCGTTCCGATTGGTTAAATTCAGATTCTATTAAGATTCTGCCCGGTTATAAGACTGCTGCGGTTATTTTAGGGATGGGATAATTTTTACTTTTTTAACCGACTTCACAAATTTTTTTTTTCTATTATCACAATAATTACCTAAATCGATTGCACAAATGACAACATGTTATCCTTCCCAATTTGTCAAATTTTACTAATCGAACATTTAACTTCCACTATAGTGATAAGGTTAAAAATCTATTGAAGAAAGGACAATGGGCGTTTTGGTACCCCCGTCCAACAGTGCTGGTTGTAGTACCATTGCGTAGGTCTTGGCAAGGCAAAAAATGTTTACTATGGCGACTAGTCTCTAATCCTTGTCCAATTTGCGTGACATCGACTAATATAACGTGCAATGATCGCTAAGTCATCAACGTAGATGCAGTTCTTGAATTCAAACTATATCGAATAAAATCCGATAAGCGTAAAAAAAAAGAAGAATGTACCCATTTTAGAACGTTTGCCTATCGACTGTATTAAAAGAAACCATGGAAACCTTTGCAGCTCATGCACAACTATGCATATGTATTTGATGAAAGCCTTTCAGTAGGTATTTAATACCAATTATATTGATGTTTAGAGTTGAACACTCTGTCGTGCTCTCCTTAGTGTAGGAGAGCTGAGTATTGACGATTTCCTTCCCAAAAAAACGAAAAATACAACGATGTGTACGTTTGAACTATTGTCAAATCGGTTGATGATGGTGTGACTGTAGCTTGACTCCATGGTCTATTGAAAACCTATAGATTATAATAGCGTGTTTATTAAAGATTAAAAGATGTCTATTAACTGAGTTTAAAGTGATTATACTGGCGACATATTCCTTATAATGCATTTGTGTATTTAGATGACATGCTGATTTTTTGTCGAATCAATTTCAATGATTACTCGGATCGGACAACTAATTGAGACAAGCCCCATCGTTTTTATGATTCTTCACGTAAATACGTTTCTAATGATGTATCACACATTACTGTTGGAGGTGGTACCAAATCCCATAGAACTTGCCCATTGTCCTTTGTCAGTTTGTGGCAGATTGATGTGCTGACGTCTATATTAAAAAATATATTTGTCTCAAAAATTACTTAAATATTTGAAACTGTGAGGGATTGCCAACCCTTTCCTGTAAACCCGTTTTATAAATATTGTAAGCCTTTATTTAATTTCCTATCGAGAATAGGTAACTACAAAATGGCGGTGTAGTGAATAAAATATGAATGTATGCTGTATGCAATATTAACACCATTGTACAATGAACCTGATATTTTATTGTTTCAGAAACTGAAAGGGGTTTGCCTGAAGGCTGCTTAGTTTCACTGTTGCATGGTTTGCTCTAGTACTAAGTACAGACGTTTCCACAATCTTTCAAATTTCTGCGATACATTTTCAATCTTATCATAATAGTGGAAGGTTAATTTTCGATTGGTAAAATTTGACAGATTGGTATACGTTGACCAGCTGTCGTCTGTACATACTACTTACTAGTTTTGACTCGATAACTATGTAAAGGTATTAACAGTTGCTTTCAACAAGTAAATATTGTTTTCCGTCAATAAAGCCCAGTTTCACAGGTTCCAGGTAATGTTCTATATAGCTATCTGGTAGATAATGTCATAGAAATGTTAATTTCGTCTAGGCAAGCTATTTCGCCAGTACATGTTATTGCATAAAATACAAATAGGCCTTTGCCACACTAGACGGATATTCCGTCGCCGAACTTCCGCGGCGGAAAACCAATACATGTTATTGCATATAAAATACAAATAACGGAACGACCGATCTTCCGTGCGTAGTGTGCCCGTTACTTGTATTTTATATGCAATAACATGTATTGGCGTTCCGCCGCGGAATTTCAGCGACGGAATTTCCGTCTTGTGTGGCAAAGGCCATAAGGCCTTTGCCACACTAGACGGAAATTCCNATACAAATAACGGAACGACCAATCTTCCGTGCGTAGTGTGCCCGTTACTTGTATTTTATATGCAATAACATGTATTGGCGTTCCGCCGCGGAATTTCAGCGACGGAATTTCCGTCTTGTGTGGCAAAGGCCATAAGGCCTTTGCCACACTAGACGGAAATTCCGTCGCCGAACTTCCGCGGCGCATATAAAATACAAATAACGGAACGACCGATCTTCCGTGCGTAGTGTGCCCGTTATTTGTATTTTATATGCAATGACTTGTATTGGCGTTCCGCCGCGGAAGTTCGGTGACGGAATTTCCGTCTAGTGTGGCAAAGGCCTAACGGGCACACTACGCACGGAAGATCGGTCGTTCCGTTATTTGTATTTTATATGCAATAACACGTATTGGCGTTCCGCCGCGGAATTACAGCGACGGAATTTCCGTCTAGTGTGGCAAAGGCCTTATGGTGCTTTTAATTTCGATTACTTTCCTATGGCGGTATCTGTTAAGTAGCTATCTAGAACTCTATCTAGGACCTATTAAACAGGCCATAAGTCTTGAGAAGCTTGTTTTTCTTTACATTTAACAATTTGTTTGGTTTTTACATTGTATTTAGCTAGCTAGCTTCTAAATCTTGAATTAATTTATTTATCATTTAAAGTCTGCTAGTCCCTTAAAGTAAAAGTTTATCTATGTGAAATATACGCTATAGGAAAACAGCCTTATCTCCCTTCTCAGAAGATAATTAATTAGCAACGCATTTACAAGTAAGTAATTAAATCTTCTGGAATTACGACAAACCGACATTGGGACTTTAAGGGACACGGTAAGAGATTACGTTATCTCATTGTTTCAAAAGTTAATTTTAACTAACATGTCGTTGGTGTCACGCTTATTCCGAGTCAAACCACCATAACCACCATAGAGAGACAGGGCGTAAAGACGTCAGCACATCAACCTGCCTCAATTTGTCAAATTTCTTCAATAGATTTTCAACCTTATCACAATAGTGGAAGGTAAATGTTTGATTGGTAAAGTGAAAAACTCGAGTAGGTTGACCTATATCAAACCTTTTTTGTTGATTGCGATATTTAAATTCCGAACTAACGCGGTTTGAACTTTTAGAAAAAAGTAATGTTCTGTCATATTCATATACTCCATATTCAAATTAGGTTAAACCAAAATGTTTTATAGCAGCACATCAAGTTACTACAATCTGACAAATTTCTATAATACTTAGTTTTTTAACCTTATCACAATAGTGGAAGGTTAAATGTTCGATTGATAAAATTTTATAGATTCGGTTAGGTTGCCTACTGGCGTCTATGGCACACCTTTTTTGTGAATTGCGAAATTTAAATTTCGAACTCACACACATATTTAAATTACGAAAAAAAATGCTTCTGTCATATGTATTCCAAATTCAAATAAGGTAATACCAAAATGCTCAAATACCTACGTAGATCATAAAGACTACAAGAAGGTACAGACGACAGCAGATCAACGTATACGAATCTGTCAAATTTTACCAATCGAATATTAACCTATCCACTATTGTGATAAGGTTGAAAATCGATTGCAGAAATTTGACAGATTGTGGTAACTTGATGTGCTGTCGTCTGTACAATGTACCGTACGTATAATATTCATGATAAACTGATGAGCTTAATTATTTATGTATTCCAAATGAATGTACATAGGCGGACTAAATGTCAGAAGGCGGTCTGAATATTTAATTAATTCCCATGATTACCGAACAGTGTAGTATTACATTAAATAATGTATAGTATTACAAATAGATATATCTTAATAGGTGCCAAAAATAACGGCCAAGTTGGACGTTAATTGATGTAAATGGTAATCTGGTTTAGGCGTGGTTATGGGCGAAATTGTAGATGCTAAAATGTGGTCGTCGACCGGTAGATGTGGAACTTTTATGATCTGACTTATGTTATGGCTAATGTGCTGTTGATATGAATAGTATAACATTTTTTTTTTAAGTAAATCTAAGGACAAAACGGCAAATATTGT
Organism: Heliothis virescens; assembly: GCA_002382865.2. Lineage (NCBI taxonomy): Eukaryota > Metazoa > Arthropoda > Insecta > Lepidoptera > Noctuidae > Heliothis > Heliothis virescens. The sequence continues at coordinate 5,157,634 of NWSH02000329.1, read as the reverse complement.
CACCCAGTGGTTATGTCGTAGTAAGATAGATAAAGCCGTAATATATGTAGTTATATCCCTAGGGATATAATTATATATTATATACCGTAACATAGTTATAGGAAAGAGATTCATTACTATCTCACTAGGAATATGGTTATAAAACGGTCCAAGTTTAGTGATATACTTATATTACTAGATTAAGTTCAGTGTTATAAATATATTACTTGACTAGCCTCTGCCAGCGACCAAGCCCAGCACCAAGACGACTAGCGCAAACGGGGTAGACGAGATGGCGAGCCGACCTAGACATCTACAACCGCGCTTGGTGGGAACACTCAAAGGACCAAGAGGTGTGGAGACGAGATGTGGATGCCTTTGCCCAGAAGTGAGACATACTAGGCTAGGAAAAAAAAAATCAAAGGCACCTTTTATTGCCAATTGTAAGTTACTTCTGGGCATGATAATGGGTGTTTTTTAAGTTTGTCTTTAACAGTAGAATTTAGGGCATTGGACGATATAAATACATAATAAAATAAAAAATACGTACACTTATTTACAAGATTATAAAATAATATATAAAAGAGATATTTATAAATTAAATCCAAAAAAAATATATATATTAAAATGCATAAAAAATCATATTTTTTCTTAGTATGTACTTTAAACTTGAAATATTATTCTTTTAGTCCTTATGTCCCAGGAATGAAAGAAAAATATATTGAATTTTAGTTGATTTTAGTTGTGAGAAGAAAGTTTTCACAATGTGCTCTTGTATTTGTTAAGAACAAACAATATTGGAATCGTTCCAATTTCAAGCAATAAGACCGCGTTCTCTTTTTTTTAATTATTTTAATTAAACAAAATGTCTGCCATAAAAAAAGGATGCTATAGACATACAACACATGCTGCCGAAAACCTCCGTCTAAATAGGTGCACATTGCGTGTTCGTTAATAAAGTTTTACTAATTATAATGTAGGCGCTCATGCTAATTAAAAAGACACATAGTTAAACTAAAATGTCTTTTTTAACATTGTTATTGAGAATGAAGTTACTAACTAATTGTTACGATATTATTATTAACAAAAAAAGATAAATAAAAAAATATATACCCACTTACTGTGTAGTAGGTAGATAAGGAAATATAGTTAAGTGGAAGATAGTGAAATATATCTCTAAGTTACTATTTGAATTAGGTTAATTTATATCTGCAATGGCAAAATTAATATGTGGTGTGATAAATAATTGCATTTTTTTATTAGAAGCATATCTCTCTAATTCTTTCAACAATCAACTAACTACTTTTATTGCATAACACAACGTCTCAAATAAATCATTTTATCACTTACCACTTTAATACAATTACAGATAGTTGAAGATGACAGATAAGCCAAGATGTGGAAGTCACGAAGTTATTACCGTTCGTAAAACAATACATTAACATAATCTGATAAATTGAGATACGGACAGACGTATTTACGAGCTTATCACCTTTAATTTTTAGGGTTCCGTATTAACAACTGGCAGTTTAAAGCCAAGGCTTCACTGCAGGCTCGTTTTCAAGTTTTTCTTAAGTTGGTAGTTAGTGAAAATTTGATATTTTTCAATGGAAACCTCATTATGGTTGCTAAATAAAAAAAAAATATAAAAAAAATTAATACTTTCTTTCATTTAACAAAAAGTTTTAACATTAAAGTGTTGTATTCAACTTATATGCAAGATAAATGTAATTTTCATTGTTAAAAAAGACTAATCTTGTGTTTTTCCATGAACAGGCATACGTAAAGTTAAATTGTATAAGTCGATATGGTACCACTAATTTTGAAGGTATATCTACCACGGAACCCTGCGTCTGCTAATCTAACTCGCACTTAGCTGGTTTTTTGCATACAATGGATGTCGTGAGTCATATCGTATCAAGATGAAAATTGGATCGGCATCTGAATCGTGAGGCCTTTGTGTGAACATATGTGTAGGTTTGTATGTGTGTAAGTAATATGTTACATATTACCATATTATGATAATAATATCAAGAAAAGTTTGCTTGTTAACCGTTAAATAAGAATCTATTTATGGCGTTTATCAATTATGGAAAGTTTTGGTTGATGTAAAGCTTTTCGGTGAATTCTATTGCGCCATTTCATACAATGTATCCTGGCGATGTGCTTACTAGAGATAGAATTTTGACATTAAACCCAAATCCAAGCCCTCTACAGGTAATGTCAAATTCCTATCTCTAGTAGGTAAACAGATAGGTTATTGAAACCCGCCATTAGCACATTGCAAATTAATGCAAGCGGATGGCAATAATACTTCGACATCTACAATCTACATAAGACGTAAAGCTATATGTCAATACCAATCCTGGTGTTATGTTATGACAAATATTTATGCAAATCTCATTCGTAAACCCAATTGTGAGGTCACCGGTGCTTGCAGATTTGTCCACGTGTATTCCAGCGATACCTGCCCAGGTTTGGAGCAGGACCCTTATTCATGAGCTCTTCACACGAGGTCACCTCCAAATTATGCTCGAATAGTCCGCACACACTCATAAAAATGAATGTCATTCTAAAAAGGGATTATGTAAAAACAATTGTAGGTCGTGCTGTCGTTCCGTCCGTACCGAGTTTAAATTAAATTTTGTGAAAAAGGTTGAATACGTTATATTTGATTTAGGTGCGCTGATACTTAACGGGAAATTGAGAACTATTTTGTTTGTTTTCGCCTCGGGTTCTAGGAGATATATAGAGATAGTTAGTTTACTAGGTAACTGTAATAAATTAGGCAGAAATAACTATGATTAATATTCCACGTGTTATATTATTATATAAGTAGTTATAGTTCAGTCAGTGGTTCCTAAACTTTAAGGATAACAGCAACTAAATACCTTTTATTTTACGGAACCCCAAATCAATTTATTAATCAACGCTTATACATTAAGAACATTTTTTAAAAGAAATGTGTAATACGTAATTGGAACACAGTTTGGGAGGAAACCTAAGGACTGTCCTACGTATACACGTGGAACCGAATTTGGTAATCCCTGTCCAGTGATAAATATTGATATTTTCCGAATGAGCATCATTTATAAATCCAGCATGATCGAACACTGATTCCCACCGTATACACACACAAATATTTGCATGTAGCAACACTGGTGCGGGCCTAAACGACGTTAATTGTCCAGCGTTAGGGTTACCACACTTCATTACTGTTTGTTGTGTGCTCATCAGGCGCATATTTTACAGTCAACATGATGAATGGACGGTCATCACTTCAACTAAACTGAGTCATTACGTTTGGGCGTATCTATACTTATAATAAATCTGTAGAGAGGTCAATTCTGTACATGAAATATATTTCCAAAATAACTATCAGGGGGTGATTAAGGATCGACACTAATGCCAAAAATGCAATCAGTAGAATTTTTGTCTGTCTGTCTGTCTGTATAACCGTTATAGAAACAAAAACTACTGGACGGATTTTAACGAAACTTGGTACAATTATTACTCATACTTCTGAGCAGGTTATAGGATACTTTTCATCACGCTACAATCAAAAGGAGCCGAGCAGTGGAGGGTAATGTTGAGAAAACGGTAGAAATTTTGACGACCCGTTGTCGCTGGCAAGCGACATGATCCGCGAACGAAGTCGCTGGCAGAAGCTAGTTTCCTAATAATATTATCTCGAGCTTTGGATTACACTAAGCTAACTGTACGGTGTGAAGTCAAGGTTATATCGTGGGCGTACGATAATGATTTATTTTTTTAATCCATTGCGTAATACTTATCAAAAATGCTTTAAGTCCAATTGATGACACTGTTTTCACAATCTATTTCTTTGTGTGAGTTGACAGGACAAGGCTACACATTTAAAAAAGAATTATAGGTACATACCTACATAATCGACAGTTTGAATTATGTTGTTGATAATTTGTCTACTGTTGTAAGTGTCATGTATTTAAATTAAATAAGATTGATGACACCTCGGCATCATTAAGACGTATTAAGAACACGCAATATGAACAAATAACTTAAAAATAAAAACGCTCAGTGTGTGACCAACCTCAAAAACAAAATAAAAATTGCGCAGCCCGAATTAAAACTTTATTTGACGTCTGAAGTGTTAATCTATTTAGAGACTAATTATTTAATAGGGGTCTAAAACACTGGTAATACAAAATTAGGCTTTAAGTTCATATCACTAAGATTCAAGTTTCCGTTTATCCTGTAATTTCAACCTCAGATTTGTTATTCTTTATGCTAATGAAGGATATTTTAGTTCGCCTATAAAATAGACTGTGTATCAATATTCTTTGTTAATAAATAGCCATTAACATTCCGTAAATGGAAGGCTGTTTAAATACTGCTAAGCTTATCTGAATTGGTTTTGTTTTTTATATCAAGCTGTATAAAATCTAACGGATTTCAACATGTTTTGGCGTTGTTTGCATCCAAATTCTACAGTATTATATCTACAAAGCTTATTTACATTTTGACAAGACTGGCGTTCTCTTGTCTACAAGTTAAATCGTGTAGGACGATGTTATATTTCGTGTTTCGTCCGAAATTCGACGGTATTGTCAACCGAAACTTGTTTTGCAAAACATGGTGGAGATAATATTTACCCGAGCGGTAGAATGTTCTAGATTTTAGGTTCTAGTTGTCATTGCTTTTACTAGGAGCCTTGGAAATATAAGTTGGTAATTTTAAGTGGATAGAGGAAAATGGAAAAGAAAAAAGAAAAAATGGATGGATTGTGTTAAGTAAGACGATATGGCTGGAAAAAATGTTACTTTTAAGATCTGACAGAAAAGTATGGAAGAAGAAGATATGCTGCGCCGACCCTAATTATGAAATTGGGTTAGAAAGACGACTTTTATAGGAATTCATTACTAGATATAACGAGGTTAGGTAGATTTAGTTTGAAAATAATTTCTGCACCGTAAAATAACAAATGGCTCTATAAATAAAATTGCCTTTTAGTGCGCTCATCATTGTTATTTCAATTCGGCGAAATTAGAGTTTCGGATTTAGGAAAACATGCCTTTTAAATACCCAGAATTTAATATATATGGAGCTAATGTAAAAATTCAATCTCTAGGAAATCAAAGGATAGATGGATAGTTTATAGAAATCCACTTTTAGAAATAGTTTACATATTAAACGTGGCAGTCTGGACTCTGGACTTGTATCCTTAATTTTCGAAACGTTGATAAATGAAACAGGGGCCGGTGTTGAGGTAAGCCAGTATTCCTCAAACTAGATTGATGATTCTTCAGATGTATACGTACTGAAATCATAAGCATGGCATATTTTAATACTAGCTGTTAACCGTGGTTTTGTCCTGGTCCTGCATGAACTAATTTCCGCACTCTGATAGCAAGTAGTCCCTAGCTTCTCTATGACATAAACCAATTATATCAGGGCGCACCATTTTTTTGCTCAATTGGTTCAGTCGTTGTCTTAGTAACAAATAGACATTACTGGCAGATTTTGTTGCATGTAGCAAAACCAAGCGCATACGTGCGACACATTGTGAACGGCAAAAATATGTCGCTCGGTTTTACGTACGAGCTGAGCTATGTGACTCGGAAAAGTTGCTAGTGTGAAAGCGCTGTTACAGTATAGCTACGGCAATTGAAAATGTATAAGCAGCAGGTCAAACATTAACCTTCCGCCATTGTTATAAGGTTGCAAATCTATTGAAGAAGTTTGACAGATTGAGGTAGATTGGTGTGCTGATATCTGTACAATGCTGGTATTCTCACCTTTGACTATCAGTTCGGGAGCACCTTTCATCGCCTCTCCCCTTATCCTAATCTGTCTGGGGTTGACGGATCATGTATTTCCTTCTAAAGATTCCAACAGCCGTCATCTGATTAATTTATCAAGATCCCCCCTTTCCTATCAAGATTGGCTTCCGTGAATATCTGCCGGTTTCGCGATTTTACTTACTGCGGAATTCAATACTCTGTCTATCTCTGGATTTGTTTACTAGAGATAGAATTTTGACATAACTCCCATACAAGTAATGTCAAATTCCTATCTCTAGTAAGCAAATCCAGAGATAGACAGAATATTGATTTCCGCAGTTAACCTATAAGTATATTCTTTAGGTTATGGATAATACGCTGAATTGACCTATATTCTTTCAATCGATTCTGGGAAAGGATAAATCAAACAAAATCATTTAAAATTAACCTTTACATTGATACTTTAATATTATTTGAGTTCAAAGTACTCTACCAAATTGGGGTACCTGTATTATAATCATGTAGATTTAGATTAGAATAGACCTTTTTGTTTTAACACGAAGACGATTACACAATCGGTCATCAGAAACGTAGTTATATTGGCTGTATTTTGTAATTAATCTCAGTATACCTACTGGCCAGTGCTCATGCTGGTAAGAGAAGAAGAAAGAACAATGAGTGGAAGTAAGAACGTGGAAGAAATAACAAAGGACATGAGTGGTGTACATATGACATATTAATAAAGTAACAAAAAAAAAATAAACATCACGAATCTATAAGGATTCCGTTTTTTGCCATTCGGCTACAGACCCCCAGAAATGGTTGTGCCAAATACGCTCCAGAGCAGCATTTATGCCTGACGCTGGTTTTCAATTGGGCTTATGAGGAAATTTGGGAGTTAATCAGCTTGAAATAATTTCATGTTCACCAGTAAAATATGGTGAAATCAACAGAACTGGTCAGTAGCTATAGAGATTAATTATGGAACATAGTTATAGCTTATCTGTGGTCAGCCCCGGATCTAGGGGGGGGGGGCAAGCCGGGGCCTATGCCCCGGGCGGCAAGTTCAGGGGGCGGCCAAATGCATTATTTAGAAACGAACAGTGGCGGCGCTAGGCGTCGGCGACGTCGGCGACCGCCGACCGCCTCGCGCCTGAGGGGGCCTCGCAGAAAAATTCATATTATATATTGTCTGCAGCTTATGATAGCGACAATTTCAGCTTTTCAATATGAGTAGGTAGGATTCATTTTCAATATTATATAAACTGACAAAATAAAACACATTCGTCCCGCTCGCGCCCTTTTCGACGTTTACACGTCGAGCTGGACAAAAAAATTCGCGCTCGCTGCGCTCGCGCAATTATGATTTCTCCTTTGTCTTTCTTTGCTTCATAAAAATCTACATTATTATCAAAATTAATTATTAATTGGTAGACCCCCCCCCCCACACACACAAAAGCGGGGCCT
>NWSH02000329.1:5116730-5129385 GCA_002382865.2 Heliothis virescens | reverse complement strand
TCTAAGGTGTTTTAATGTTAGAGTTTTGCTTGTTTCTCCGCTTGATTATGTGTAGAGTTTTTTAACGTGGTCTTTGCTGTTGCATCGTATGGGTGTCGTAATTTCTTCTCAGGCCCTTACTATATATAGTGTAGTGCCCGTTTGGTTAGTCTTGCTTTTATGGTTTAGAGTTTTCTTTTGTCTGTTTAATGGTTAATTGTCTGTTAGGTTGTTCCTGCTATGCTTGGTTATTACGTGGTTTATGTTTTCTTCGAGGTTTAGCTCCCCTATTGTTATTGTTAGGCCTAGGTTATATGGTTTGTCTTGAGGTTTAGATTCTTTTTGTATCATACGGTTTTTTAAAGTGCTGTTTAGGTTTTCCTTAATTTGCTCGAGTATTATAAAAGTGTTAGGTCTTTTTCCTTCTAATAGTTTATGAGGGTGGAGTGTAGGGTAGTATAGCTTCTACTGATAGCGAGATGTGGTTTCTTCAGGAGTAGATATGTAAGGGAATTCGTTAGCGTTCCTAGTCTTTAAAGTTTTCTTGATATATAGGTTTTCTGTTAGGTTGTGCCATGAGTTTGTGTATTGGTCTAGTTAGATGTTATGCTCTTGGCTTGCTAGGTGTTTCTGTTTAGCTCCGTAGGTGTTACTCTTTATCTGAGGAGTTAGGGTGGTAAAAGTGGTGCATAATGATGCAGCGCGTGTCGTTGTTGCTGTGTATAGGTGTTAAAGAAGGGGTTAATAGAGGACCGACAAACGAGACCAACCAGAAAAGGTTCCTAGCACCAGAGCCAATATGCGTAATAAGTTTTCTCTTGAATATTCCAAGGGAACATTATGTACTCAATGGTTTAGTATCGTGTTACGACTTGTATAACCCGAAATTTGCACTAGTATATGTAAATAGTAAGATCTTTAAATACCTCTACAACTTCCTGTTTTCTTCCATCTCCGTGTCAGGTTGGTAAATTTCGAGAAGACAGAATTCGTGAAGAATACTTTCAGGGCAACCTTAAAAGAAACCAAAAAACCCATACCATAAGGGCCAAACCTAACAGGGATTACACCTCCAAAACCAGACCTGCAAAAACCCGACCCTAAAACCTATAGACCAAACACAAAACAAAATACCGAAAAATGAACACCAGAAATCTACGAGAGAAACTATAACACTCACAAAACCTGAGAGAAAACTAACCAGAGCACACCTAATCAAGAAGAAAATACCTAAACACAGGCCCTATATACCTATAAACCCTAACACGGGAAAAAAAACTTACGGTCAACTAAAAGAAGCAACTCTAACAAAAACCCTGCACAGTAATAAAAATACTAACCCTAGAAACAAAAACCAATAACTCGGGCAATACCGTAAACAAGAAAACCTCTCACTTTAGTAGAAAATTCCTCAGATTTCATGAGCAACATCATAACAGTGCAAGAACATACACCTACCTAACTAAACAGATCAAGAAACCATAACCCAACATAAACCGTAAAACCTCAAACGTAAAACCTACCTAAACAATAATGAAACACCTAACTACTATTGATCTAACTACCTAAAACAGAAACCACCCTTAATGAAACAGCGATAGAACAATCTAAGAGTAACTATACGGTTTACTAGGGAATACCCTGTGAAAACCTAACCCATGAAAGCCAACACTAACAGAGGAGAAACTAACCAAGGCAACCGTACCAGGAGCAAGATCTAACGAGAGAACCTAACCAAAGGCAAAAATCCTAAACCTAACCTAAACAAAACCAAACCAACCTAAGTAGCAAGCCTAACAAAAAACAACTGAAAGAAAAATCTAACACTTCAAATATAGAACAAAAACGAAAAACTAGGGCAAACCCAACCTAACCCTACACAGAAAATTACTCTAGACGATAGCAGCAAACTGAGACATTGAAGACAACACTCTAATAAATAGTGAGAGCCAAACCTAAAGTATAGGCTTATAGTAAGCTTAACCTAATCGCTAATAGAGCCTAACCTAAAACTGCTAACCTAACATACACTACCATAACTTAACCTTTAATAAGAAAACACAACCTAATTCTACCTAGAACAGGAAAACCTTAATAAACCAATAACGAAACCCTGAACAGAGGAAAAAATTCAACTAGAACAAAAGACTAACGAGGAACCATAACTACGCAAACAACAAAGAACCTATACGTAAACTAGATGTAACATCATGAAAGCAATAGAAGCAAATACATATGTGAGGCTAAATCACCTAAGAGTAAACCTAACCCTTAATTAGACTGAGACAATAAACTAACCTCCTTAACATAAGAAAAAACCTAACAATGAGACAATAACCTAACCGTGCTATAACAGACATACACGTTATCCTACTAAGAGCATAAAGCCTAACAAAAATCGTCATGAATCAGAGAATTAGGCTCTTAGAACTAAAAAAACTTAGTTGCCAAACTAACAGAATCAAACCGTAGACTAGAGCTTAAAAGGTGGAATATGAGCCAAACGCAAATAAGCACTAAACCAAAGACCCTAAATAACCTATAGCTACAACCACCTAAACCTAAATAACTTAAACCTAGCAAGTCAATGACCTTACCAGCAACTAATCAAGCAACAAATCATAAACTAGAATAAAAACAAAACATTACCTATTCTTCTTTTAATGTCGGTACTAATCGTTAGATCGAAGGATCAACCCTGAATTCGTGTTATTCATGATTAATTTCCTTAACCGATCATTAGAATCATAATCATTACTGTAACGCTCTAGTCGCAATACTGGATTGAGGAGTTAAGATTTTCCCTTGATAATAGGGAGTCATACTAGAGTTAGGAAGAGTCTGCCTTAGGACCAAGTACAGTTTCTCTATGTTAGATCTCCTAGACCAGGACATAACTGTTAGGTTTGCTCCTCTAACCGGATGTTAGATAGAGACCTACACCAAGGGGCAACCTAAGAGATTTACTTACTTTTTAGGTTTTCCTCATTCTCTTTAGCTCCATAAGTTATGTGGTGCCACCCTAGACTAGAATACAATAGTCTATCTGTCTATATATACTAGTCTCATAATCCTTTCTCATAGCCTAAAAGGACTAACATAAACTCTAACAAAAATCCTGTGTTAACAATGAATGTACAAATCTAAACCATTACTATAAAGCATAACAAATACTATCTGGCAAATCATTCTAACCATACAAAGCGCATAACTTGAGCAATAACGATTTATAGGAGGTAAACTATTTAGAAGCAAACATTAGTGTTAACCTAACTCCTATTCTTGCACGTAATTCCTTAACGCTACGCCTTATTCTAGTCCTAACTAATCTGTAATTGATGGAAATTATATGTTCGGCTTAAATTCGCGTCGTAATAGCCTACGCTACCGTATGTCGGACTATGTAATATAAAGTTAGATCATCCTTTCACTTAGACTGTTTCTATTTTGTTATCCCATAATCACAGGGTGGTTATGGTGGTTTGGCGTTTGGGAGGTCATTAATATGTCAACCTTAATCCCTCCAAGTTGTCCACTCCAGTTTCTCGCAACTATCCAATGATATTGCCTTCAAGCTTAAGTAAATAACAGACGCCCTAATTATTTACAGGAGGAACATCCTATCATCTTCTTCTTTTCTCCTTGAGTCCTATACTAGTTCACATAGAAAACATCCACTACACTCTATCATAGGACGCCGCACCTCCATGTGGACAATGGGAGCCCCTCACGGTCAATTTGCCGCTTCTGTGAAAAAAAATATTTTAATAATGCCCTACTTTACTGATCTTCCTTCTAGTTGCTGCAATTAGTGTTTCCTATAAGATTCCACAAACCAACTGCTCTACAAGAGAATACCAAGGGTACATCTAAAAAAAATCCGCTTTATAGTATACAGTTTATTCGTTCAATATATACTAGATCCAATCCTAAAAACTGAACATACATAAAATTGATGAAAATAACGCAAACAAAATTCTCTGGCGTCACAGTTTACTTAAATGTGGACTTAAATTGGAAAACGAGCACGTTGATACTGTCTCCAAACGAATAAATAATTGTATACGCGCTTAAACAAGTCAGAAATGTAGCAGATATTAAAACTTTCAATAATCCATCTACCATGCATATGTGGAATCTGTACTACGCTACGGCTTGATTGTGGTGGGGTAATAGCCCAGACAACAAAATAGAGCATTTGTTGGCCCAAAAAAAATGTCTTAGGGCACAATGACGGTCTTCGACTACGACATCCTGCAGGCGATATTTAAAAAACTTGGTTTGTTGCCGCTACCGTCTCTTTATATTTACGAAACTGCATGTTGTATGAAACATGCAAGTTTGTCGTAAAATGATAAAGAGAAGCGGAGGTTAGCCGGCAACAAAACCAGTTTTTAAAATCGGCGCTGCAGGATTCGTCCGAGTCGGAGACCGTATATGACCTAAGACATATTTCTGGCCACACAATGCTCTATTGTGGTCTGTGCTATCTACCCCCCACACAATCAGCCTCGTAGAGGTTACCCGTACAGATTCCACATATGCTCATGATATGAGATTATTGCAGTTTTAATATCTGCAACAATTATAATGAAACTATAAAGTTTAAGCGCGTATAACAACACTTATTTATTCGTTTGGAAGACAGTATCAAGACGTGGCGTTTTCCTTCCCAATGTTAAGTCCAATTTTCATATAAAGTACTAACGTGACGCCAAGAAATTTTGTTTGCGTTATTTCATCAATTTTATGTATGTTCATTTTAGGATTGGATCTAGTATTATTTGAACGAATAAACTGTATACAAGCGGATTTTTTTAGATTAATTGATAAATTGTTTTTGTTTAACCAGTCAATTAGTCTTTCAATTGTATCATTAATATCAGTCTCATGGTCAGCGGTTATATTATTTTTTTCATTAGTGGTCACAATAATTGAAATGTCATCGGCAAATAATATACATTTATGAATTGTTATGTCAATAATAGAATTTATATATAATAAAAATAGAATTGGACCCAACACACTACCCTGAGGTACACCGTATTTCGTGCATTTAGGTTCAGATAAGTGCAGGATCATCTCGTTATTTTTATCCACTTTTTTGATCGCAACACGCTGTTGTCTGCTATTTAGGTATGACGATATCCATTGAAGGGCAATTCCTCTAATTCCAATTGCCTCCAACTTCTGTAATAATAGATCATGAGAAACTAAGTCAAAGGCTTTACTTAGGTCAAAGAACAATCCAGTAGTAGAATGGTTCTGATTAAGACTAGTTAATATAATTTTTACCATATTAAAAATAGCTAATGTAGTGGACTTGTTTTTTTGAAACCCGAACTGTTCTTTCTTAATGATATTAAATCTGTTGCAGAAGCCAATTATTCTCTTGTACATACACTTTTCGAATATCTTTGACATAATTGGTATCAAGGTAATAGGTCGATAATTATTTAAGTCAGATTTATCTTCTTTTTTATAAATAGGTTTAACGATCGATACTTTCAATGCTTCCGGAAAAGTACCGGTTGAGAAAGACAAATTAATCAGATGCTTCATAACTGTAGCCAGTTCGTTGGCGCATGCTTTTATAATTTTAGTGTTAATTTCGTCATAACCTTCAGAGTTTGTGTTTTTCAACGCCATGATTACCGTTTTAACTTCGCTTTCGGACACTGGTCTGAGAAACATTGAATGTGTTTCTGATGTTACGTGCGAGTTAGTGGTTGTGTAAGTACAAGAAGGGTGTGCCATATTAATGTAGTGGTTGTTGAAAGCGGTTGCTATTTCTACGGGGTCTGTAAGCACTGTATCTGCAATTTTAATGGTTTCAATGTTGTCTTTAAAATTATTGTTCACTATTTCATTTTTAATTACTTTCCATACGGCTTTGCATTTGTTTTCATTATTATTAATAAATTTTATATTTACGTTCTTTTTTGATGTGTATATACATTTATGGTGAAAAAAAGTCCTAAAATATTAGCTGAAAGTTAGGTTTTAATGACAGAAACGAATTGCTGTAAATTCGACTCCACGTAGTCTTGTCTGCCCTACCCCTAGAGTGTAATTCAAAATCGCGTAGGCGCGGAGGGGCGAGGCGGGCCGCGAGTTGAGGAGCAGGTGGTTGTAACACTCGCTGAGGCTGGCCGGCGGTGCCGGCCAGCCTCAGCCGCGGTGGTGAGCGTTAGACCTATCTGCGACGATAAACTCGCGTGGGACCGCCGGAGCCCAGCAGCGCCGGAGCCGTGACAGAAAACATCCTGCTGCAAAAAATTACTAGTTCAGAATCAACTTAAATTTAGGACTTTTATTGAAAACGGTTTTATGTCTTACGTCTATTAATGAATGTTATATTCATGACAAACGGATTTAGGACATATTGGGTCTTACTATAAAAACCACCTAGATTTCAATCCTCAACGAGAGTATTCTCTCAACATTTACCACGGTCGGGTGGGAGTTTTATATAATTACCGGTAATTGTGAATAATTAACTACATTTACCATGTGCGTTGGTAATTATCTATAATTACCGGTAATTATAGATAATTGCCGATTGCTTATATTTACCGTAACATATACATATTTTATTACTACCAATTCTAAAAAAAATCTCTTTCGTAGAAGACAGTTTGATATACATATAAATATATTTACAGCAAGTGAGCAATCTTATCGATTTGAATGAATGGAGATACGGGAATCTTAAGCACAGTTTGACCAAATCGGTTCGAATAGCCATACATGCCTATGGCTCAGGGCAGCTCTAAGCCACGAGCCACGAGCCCCTTACGAGGTTAAATTGGTCGTATTCGAGAGACGATTGTCAGCAGACCTGCAGCTTCCAATATAGATGGCTATTGCCAGATATATACTCGTACAGTAATACTTATCTTAATTAACCATCGCAGAACACCCTCTCAATTGAGGAGGGAGAAGGGGGGGTGAAATATACAGAATGAGAAATAAACGGCTGTAAATTTTAATAATTAAAATTTCATGCGCAGTATGCATGCTGTGAAGCTAAAGGTGTTCAATTTCCGCGTCGGAACAATACTTTTCTCATGAGTTCGGAGGATGATGATATGTACGTCGTACGTACATTTTCTGTAATTACATATTATCTATAGCTCCGGTTAAACTTGTGTACAAATCAAGCGTAAGATCAATTTCCTGTTAATAAAAGCTATAGGTACGCTTATTTGGAGTTAACACAAAGAAGTTAATCCGATATTTGACACGTGTTTAGAACATTGTCATGGATGTTTTATACACGTGTCAAACATTTGATCAACCTTTTTGTAATAACACTATTGTTGATTATTAAATCCGATAATAGACTAATATTGTCTGGAGGAAAGTACTTCTATAGAAATGGAAAAACTAAAGAAACAAATAGGAAATAGAGATAGTATGATAACATTACCAAATACGACTGCAAATGCCATTTCTGATACGACGATACCTCCAAAGCCATCGGTACATTTAATAGCGGAATTGAGAATTCTCTACGTTCTCAAATAGAACACTAATTCCTTACACTGAAATGCAATCAAATAACTTCAAACCACAATAGTTGCTAAAGGAATTTAAATTAGGCTTCCCATACGATTTAATATCAACATGTCGAACCTTCATGGTTAACTCGATGACGTATTGGACCAAACGAACCAATATTGGGCCAATATGTGGCCGCCAACATTACCATAATGTCCACAAAGATTTATAGCCACCCAGACGCTGACCTAAGCTAAAGTTATAAGGTTAATACTTATAAAAGTTATAAATAAGATTTGTGGTACCTAAGCAAGTTTGTGTATCTTTTATAGACTTGAGTGAAACATTTTTACGCGACTGTACGGAGGAAGGATCGTTTGAGAAATGGCGCTACTTATACAATAATTCTGGGGTAGAAGTTTTTTGTTTGTCGTCGTTTTGGGGACTTTATATCTTTGTGGAGAGCGGAATGTCGTTGTGGGTAGTCCTGAGAGAATTTCCTACCTGAAGCTGAAATTAGCAGGTATACATTTCGGGTAACACCTACTGTTTTTTGCCCTAAGGGTTAACGACCGCCTTTTGGTACCTTGTTAATTTAATCCGTCAAACTTTAAATGGTCGGTTCTCAATTTACAACTCAATAAAGTCGAGAAAAATAAAAAGAACAATGTACTTACAAAACGAAAACTATCTCTGCAGCAACCCTTATCCATTATTTTCAGCTGTCGCCACCGATAGCTAGCACAAGTAATTACCGAGAATTCCTTAATCATTTTTCTTTCTTCCACAAAAAATAGCCCAACTTAATTAAAAAAGTACAACGTAGCCGGAGAACTCGTAACCTAAATGAAGATGTTTTCTTAAAGCATTATTTAAGACAAAATGCTTAATTATACGTACTAAATGTATATTAATATTCTATGGTGCTAGTCCAGAAATCAAGTAATAAAATATAACTTGTTGGGCCGCGCATAAATATCAAAACTTCGTGAAACCTGCCAGTGTTAATGAAACAATGCCTTTCAAACATGGCCGTGTGTATGAGCGAGATAGAAACATAATTAACAGCAGTAATGAGCGAGATAGAATTACTATTACCCGGCTCATTGAAAATGACTTTTTGCGTGACATTATAACAAAAGATTACAGCAATATCCGACAAATTATTTTAATCAAAGGAAAAACTTTGAATAAAATAAATATAAATTATATTATTATTAATAGTCACGTGAAATCCGCATTAACAGCGAATAAATTAGCATTAACAAAAAGACGAGATACGTTTTTTTTGAGTTGTTAGAAAAACAGACGGTGTTTTGATGTCAAGATCAAAGAAAAAATTACATATAAAAACACGTACCTAATTTGGGTAAGCTTTGAATTAATTTTGACATGTTAAACAGTTATACATACCAGTTTATTTCAAACAATTGTGATCTCCGAGGACACTAGTTTCTAAAAGGAACCTAAATGTTACTCTGATGTAACTATAACCTATAGATAATACTGCCAAGTTTCATCCAAATCCAACCAGCCGTTGCGTGACAAGAACTGACAAATATCAATACACAAACTTACTTTTTTTCTTAGTACTAATGTCATATGTAATAATCTGTTTCGATTATAAAAGTAATTAGTAAAAGATTCTGTTTATTTTTTAGTTTCCTCCAAAACTACTGAACCGATTTGAAAAATTCACTCACTGCTGGTTAGCTAGTTTCTAGGACGTGGGTAAAATACCTAGTCTCTTATATGAATACCAATACACTAAAAGAAGAAAAATGTGTGTTTCTTGCATAATAAAGAAATAAAAAAAATAACGGCCATATAAACTAATGTTGTTGCCGTTTTATGTGAAATATGTGTAAATTAGATCTACTCAAATCTAGGTATAGGTGTAGCTAATATGCTTATCTATTAATTTATTAATAATTTCACTTAGTGATGTTCTATAGTGATCAATAAACGTTTATTGCCATCGTTAAATTAGAATTGGGCAACCAGTTAACTGGTACGAATTGAAGTGCTAAAAATTACTACCCAATCGTTTTTAAGCAATATTGGCTTAATTTTAAAGACATTTTTCGGTGTTTATAAATGTATGGGAACCCTCATTTTAGTATAGTGAAATTGTAGGTATCATAAAAGGAAATTACTTAATTGTAATTTTTCTTTTTAACCCTTAACGGTAAAAGAGGGGTTTTTATAATTTTTACCCTTTCTTAGTACCAGCTGAAGTATTCAAATATAATTTACTCGTCGTGAGAACCATTCATAACCTACCTGAGAGCATTTGTCATTTCATCAAAGCACGTATTTATAAACACTCGGTACTTAATCGCTATTACTACAAAGGTGCGATACCTTCTTTACCCGACGTTTCGGCCGAATTGCACCAACATTGGTTACGAGTGAGCTGATAGTAATACCAGTAATACATCGCGATTATGTTTATAAATATGTGTACAAATGACGAAAGTTTAAAAGCACATCACAATTTTCTAAAAACCCAACTAAAAAGACCAGTAAAACACAAAATCGGTGTACATAAATAAAAAAATATATACCGGCCAAATTGAGAACTTCCTCCTTTTTGTTAAAGTTGGTTAAAAAGCATCTATTCTACCCACAAAACCTGAGTAAAAATGGCCAGGATACAAAATACAGTCACGTCCCGCGACTACCCGATCCATGTATCCGATTACCACGTATGTTGAGAACTTGATGAGGCTTGTTCAACGCTATTAGCTAAAATATGACCGGTTCACGTTACATTACAAGCACTGCAATGCTTCCTCTGAGACAGCCGTTAATGGAAAAATTATCGGAATGTCAGTCACCCTAAGAGCTCTAGCACACTGCAGATTTTCGATCGGCCGACAGTTTGATCGGGCAGTTTGGATACCGCGCACACTACACCAACTATTTAGTCTGGTTGGTGGTGGGTGCGCACATCTAGCCAACAGTCGGCCGATTGTATACCAATCAATTGAATTTTCCCGAATTTAATGGAATTAGATAGTGTAATATCAGCTCGCAAAATGAAACACGTTTGGACAAAAACTTTGATTTTGTAATTGAAAAGTATATTGATGCACACAATACCCTTTATTACACAAAAGTTTATCACGTGCAAATGGTATTTTCTCTTAATTTTGACGTCATTATGATGATATTGTAATTATTATAACATAGAGGCATCGCAAATCATCATTGGTATTTTTTATTATCGGCTGGTATCACTGCATGATATTTCAAGACCAAGAATTTTGAAGCAGCGGTGGAGTTCAAGACTAAAATAACAATTTAGTTATTTCTTTCGTCCTTTTCTATCGTATGCTTGAAAAAAGATCTGGGAAAGAGATAAATTATGTACTCTCAGTTTTGCTTTTTTGGCATGTGACAAAATCTGTTATTTGGTTTCCTTGGCGATCGTTTTACTTGGCTAAATTATGTAGTACATTACTTATTGTGTCTGACGTTGTGTTAATTGACAAGTTAACTTGTTTGAATGTTGATTGTATAAAAGTCTGATATTTTTTCAGAATTTACGGGATATAGCGTAATATTTTTAGAATAAGTCTATAGTTTTAGTGCACGAATTCTATTCAGATCGACAAAAAGCAATTGTGTGAAATTGTGTGGTACAATGCCCTGTTTTGTTCCCGGGTGCAAATCCCGTTCATCATGAAATGAAACAGACTACGAACTATTGACTTTCCATCGGTAAGTTTTTGGTAAATTAGAAGTGAGATGACCTGATAATCGGATATAAATATTACTTATTCATATTGTAGTAAAAACTACACGTAAAATCTATTTGAGTAGAAGTTCTTACGATTTTTTTGAATGTATTTTGATCATACATCGTCTAATATGTAGCCGAAAATTTAATTTTACAGATTTGAAAGCTGCTCGGGATCGACATTCACGTGCCCTCCAAGCGTCTCCTGTACAGTGATTCCTTTACGGAAGCTACTTTAATCCCACAAAGCGATCTAGACCCGGGAATCAAACCCACAAGACCCCGTGCACAGTGGTCACGATTGGCTCCCACTAGAGCATCTAGGCAACTGCGAAAACATATATTTAAAAAAATATTGTATACAAGTGCTTTTTCAGCGATATTCTTTCTCCTTTTACATCAGAAAGGTGTTATTTGTTCTACAAACATGTGCTTTTAAAAGATATTGTTGTTATTTTTATTAAATGTTGAAAATAAACAGCCAAACTTATAAAAATATATGTTTATATTGTATCTTATATGTATGTATGTACTACACAAATTAAACTGGCATAGTTTGGAAATAACTAGTTTATCTTTATTTCTTTGAAATAGAATGTTTAGATGGTCAACATATTTTATTAACGTGTATGTTCTATGTTAATTCATATATTTTTCACATTTCTGACAGTCAACAAGTTGTTGTCTAGCAACATAAAGAAGAATAACTATAAGTATAAAACCTTCTTCTTAACATAATTTTGTCAAAATCAACAAAACTTTAGTTTTGCCTTTTTAGGGTTCAGTAGCCAAATGTCAAAAACGAACCCTCATAAATTCGTCATGTCTGTCCGTCCGTCCGTATGTCACTTTATTCCGAAACTATTAAGACTACACAATCAAAACTTAGCAGAATCTATAATATTTTCAGTTTTACGATTTTTATACAAAAAAAGGTAAACTACAAGTTTGTAAATCTAAAAAAGTATATGTTATTATGTTATGGAAAAATTTAAAATAATTATAACATTTTTATTTATATATTTGTACGAAAAACAAAGTGATTCTTTGTTTGTTACCGAAAAATGTTTGTAGTTTGGCTACTCATGGATAATAGGTACATGTATTTTTCATAGATAATTGACGGAATCCTTCATGCGCGAGCCCAACTAGCACTTGGCCGGTTTTTCATAAAGGCGGCGCTATATGTATGACAGCCGTATGTTACAGTCAAAACTCTTTACCAGTCCAAGCGTCTATTAACTGGTTATAGTATAATACTGGCTTTTGCACGCGGCTTTGTCCGCGTTTACTCGTCTCGACTTCATGGATTCTACATAATGGATTATACACATATATATATATATATATACTTAATAGATATACAGGTATTACATTGATTTATTGTGCATGCTGTGGTGTCCTATAAGTGAAGGAGTACACTAACAA
>NWSH02000329.1:5087445-5114823 GCA_002382865.2 Heliothis virescens | reverse complement strand
CGATATTTACTTGCTAAATTATGTAGTACATTACTTATTGTGTCTGACGTTGTGTTAATTGACAAGTTTAACTTGTTTGAATGTTGATTGTATAAAAGTCTGGATATTTTTTCAGAATTTACGGGATATAGCGTAATATTTTTAGAATAAGTCTATAGTTTTAGTGCACGAATTCTATTCAGATCGACAAAAAGCAATTATGTGAAATTGTGTGGTACAATGCCCTGTTTTGTTCCCGGTGCAAATCCCGTTCATCATGAAATGAAACGACTACGAACTATTGACTTTCCATCGGTAAGTTTTTGGTAAATTAGAAATGAGATGACCTGATAATCGGATATAAATATTACTTATTCATATTGTAGTAAAAACTACACGTAAAATCTATTTGAGTAGAAGTTTTTATGATTTTTTGAATGTATTTTGATCATACATCGTCTAATATGTAGCCGAAAAATTTAATTTTACAGATTTGAAAGCTGCTCGGGATCGACATTCACGTGCCCTCCAAGCGTTCCTGTTACAGTGATTCCTTTACGGAAGCTACTTTAACCCACAAAAGCGATCTAGACCCGGGAATCAAACCACAAGACCCCGTGCACAGTGGTCACGATTGGCTCCCACTAGAGCATCTAGGCACTGCGAAAACAATATTTAAAATAATATTGTATACAAGTGCTTTTTCAGCGATATTCTTCTCCTTTTACATCAGAAAGGTGTTATTTGTTCTACAAACATGTGCTTTTAAAAGATATTGTTTTATTTTTTATGAATGTTGAAAATACAGCCAAACTTTATAAAATATATGTTTATATTATATCTTATATGTATGTATGTACTACACAAATTAAACTGGCATAGTTTGGAAATAACTAGTTTATCTTTTATTTCTTTGAAATATAATGTTTAGATGGTCAACATATTTTATTAACGTGTATGTTCTTTGTTAATTCATATATTTTTCACATTTCTGACAGTCAACAAGTTGTTGTCTAGCAACATAAAGAAGAATAACTATAAGTATAAACCTTTTTCTTAACATAATTTTGTCAAATCAACAAAACTTTAGTTTTGCCTTTTTAGGGTTCAGTAGCCAAATGTCAAAAACGAACCCTTATAAATTCATTCGTCTGTCCGTCCGTCCGTATGTCACTTTATTCCGAAACTATTAAGACTACACAATCAAAACTTAGCAGAATCTATAATATTTTCAGTTTTTACGATTTTATATCAAAAAAAGGTAAACTACAAGGTTGTAAATTAAAAAGTATATGTTATTATGTTATGGAAAAATTTAAAATAATTATAACATTTTTATTTATATATTTGTACGAAAAACAAAGTGATTCTTTGTTGTTTACCGAAAAATGTTTGTAGTTTGGCTACTCATGGATAATAGGTACTTACATGTATTTTTCATAGATAATTGACGGAATCCTTCAATGCGCGAGCCCAACTAGCACTTGGCCGGTTTTTTCATAAAGGCGGCGCATATGTATGACAGCCGTATGTTACAGTCAAAACTCTTACCAGTCCAAGCGTCTATTAACTGGTTATAGTATAATACTGGCTTTTGCACGCGCTTTGTCCGCGTTTACTCGTCTCGACTTCATGGATTCTACATAATGGATTATACACATACTATATTATATATATATACTTAATAATATACAGGTATTACATTGATTTATTGTGCATGCTGGTGGTGTCCTATAAGTGAAGAGTAACTAACAATATACCATTGTTTATATCTTTTGTTGGATCCTAAATTAATAAATAAATTCTCGGTGGGTTTCAGGCTATCTATATCCGATGTCATCCGAATTGATCAGTCGTTTCAGTTTTAACATGTACAAATATCAAACTTATACATTTATAAGATTAGTATGAGCTCTGAAAGATCAGTTTCTAGCTAAATCTATACTAATATTATAAGGAGGTAAATGTTTGTAAATTTGTAAGTTTGTTTGTAGGGGGTAATCTCTGGAAGTAGTGAACCGATTTAAAAAAAATATTCACCATTCGAAAGCTAACATTACCACGAGTGACATAGGTTATACATATTTACCTGGTTTCGGGTTAGTAATTCCCACGGGACTGCGAGTGTAACCGCGGGAAACGGATAGTAGTTAATACAAGCTAAGATTCCATAGGTGGGCATAGCGATTCTAAACAGTATTTTAATCAACCCAAAATTGAAATGGTTTTTAGAGTGTTTTTCTATGGTCATACAACGGCTAAGAGTACACAATATGAAAAAACTGCAAGGAATTTAATTTTAGCAACGGACTATCTATTCATTTCTAGACCAATACGGAACCATGATAAATATGGTGGGCATAAGAGGACTATAGCTTAGATAGCCATAGAATCTGTCAATTGCGATCGAATTCTAGTGAAACTAAAACATTATTTCTCTTTGATTTTAATATTTTGGGTTATAATAAGAACTTTGACAGGCGTGTATTTTATAAATTTTATTATCTTCTCAACTTTGAGTGTTTTGGCTGATATAATCAGTCAACATAATTTTTGTCTGAATCAGTTAATGAAATCACTTTCAACCTGCTCAATTGAGCGGAACGTCAAAAGTGAGCGCTTAAAACTGCGTGTGACTGATTCTGCTATAAGAAATTACTTTCGACTGATTTAGTGTTTTGACTACAACATTGTAAGGCATTCTACTCAATGCAGACGACCATAGCACAGACCATAGTCTGAGTACGAGAAATACTCCAATAAAACTCCTTCTTGGTTTTTATGCCGAGCAAGAGGATGCCATCCTTGTTTTTCACCTGAATTATGTACAATTATGAGCAGTATGGAAATAGTTTATGAATAAAAATATACTTTCAATAATTTAAAACTGGCAGCTTATAGACCAGACTATCGGCCGATAGTTGAGTATGCGCGCGCAGAAGATTTTCATACTGTTCAAGCCTTCGACCGATAGTTGGCCGACTATTTGATTGGCCAATCGGTCAAACTTTTTAGTCGGGCCGATAAAGTCTGCTCAATGTGCGCGCTCCCATACATCTCCGTACATTTCAAACGACCGATCAAACTATCGGCCGATGAAAAAATCTGCAGTGTGCGAGCGCTCTTATAGGGATGATAGGGTGGTAATGTAGGAGGAATTATTGATTTTATTTGTTTATATTTTGCGTAGGTAGGTCTGACATTTTATTCACGGGGAATATTTTTATCACCTGTTGTTCTCATGATTGATTGTCGTTTGATCTTAAAATAGTGGTGGTGATGGAAATATTTTACTACCTAAGTATGTAAAGTTTTAAGTTGTTCGCGATGTTAAGTTTAGCGCGCCGCAAACTGCAAACTTTTAGTCGGCCAAAAGCTTGATCAGTAGAAGAGATTAATAGTAATGGGCACATTAGGTACAGACGCCAGTAGGTCAACCTACACGGATCTGTCAAATTTTACTAATCGAACATTAACCTTACAATATCGTGGTAAGGTTGAAAATCTATTGCTGAAATTTAACTGAGGATTTTGGGGTAGGTTGATGAGCTAGCGTCTGTACAGTGATCAGGTATCCAGCGAGTATCAGACCGAGCAAAAATTTTTAATGGATTCATGATAAACTGTCAACCAAGCATCGGGCTAACTATCGGCGGCCAGTTTAGTCTGCAGTGTGCAATGTTAGACATCTATTAGAAGATGACTAGAGGGCTGGCCTATTCTTTGGCCAAAGAATCACCATTGCCATACAACGTGGCAATGCAGCCAGTCTTCTGGGCACGTTACCTGATGACAGCGATGTGGAGGAATACTATGATGTGTAACTTTTTTTTTTGCTTAAAACTAAAATATTAAAATACAAAATTATGTAAATTTTACAAAAAATATAAATAAATAAGTAATATGTATCTTTGTATATAACACCTATAACCATTATAGCGATTAAAATGATCTACGTTATGAGTCATTGATATTCTGTTAAGGCGTATATTACCAGTTGTGGTTTGGGTTTGTTGGAATAACATTAAAATGTGACTAGGTATTAGTCATATTTCCGGGTCAAAAGCCACCTATAGTATAAAAATGTGCTTAAGATGTTCATAGGAACTATACAATACCATTAGTTATTTATTTGAATAATAAATAATTTAATTCCTCAAAGAAAATGGAGACTATCAGTTTTCTACACTAATTTGCCTAGCTTTTCCCTTATCTAAACTAAAACCCCGTAAAAAGTTTACAAACAATTTTCTCCAGTTGGCAATTTCCAGTTTGTAATGGATTATTAGGAAATTACTTCGTACAGGAAACTGCAGCTTTTACGGCAACGAATTCTAGTAAAACCGGCTAATAATGACAATGTAGCCTTCATAAAAATCTGTAAAGTTGAAACCAAGGAAGCACTGCACAAAGTATGAATAAGACAAGGTATACGGAACTCATTTCGTCCAACATTAAAGCTTCAAATCTGAAGGGAAGTGATCGTGTATTGATGTGATGTATCTACTCGAACGCCAGCGAGTGACTCGGTCATCAGAATTTCATTATGAAAAGATTAGGTTTCCGTCGCTCTAGAGGACCATCGCTCGTCCTGACACGTGTTTTCGGAACGAGTTACTGAGAAACGTGATTTTAATTTGAAATTGATTGTGGATTTTTGGGAACTATTAGGTTCGTTTGGCAAAAATGTTCAAACCATCCGTGACATTTACTAAAAAAAATATTAATGTACGAATATTAACGTAACTGTAAAATAAATCAATTTACATTTTACCCATATAATAATTTTAATTTCATTTTTCTTTCTTAAAAAACTCAAAAAGAAAATAAGTAAATAAGCAAAAACTTATGTGCACACAAACATGTTTTCAAACAAATCATACTTTTGTTTCTTCCGAATGCGCTATACATAACAATTCATACATTAACGTAGAGACTCTGAAACAAGTCTCGCTACTTCTAAAGGGCGGTAACTGTATTGAAGTCCGTCGGTAAAATACAAAGCGATTCTGTTTACTGTTTACGAGCGGTCGACCAATACATCCGAGTTTCGGCGAACTAAGCGGTAGCTGCAACATTTACTTACTGTACATTTTTAGGTTTAGAACTTAACTATCACTAGTTCTGTTGATGAGCCTGAATTATGTGTTTTTGCCACATCAAATTCAGCAAAAGAAGTCAAAAAGAGTTATCTTAGATTTGGTACACAGAAGGTTCCAGAAGGAACATGGTGGATTTTAGTCAGTACGTCTGACCCTCCCACTGCACCCACAGCGGGAATTTTATTTGACCATTTCCCACCAGAAAAAAGAGGTAACCTCTTAAAAAGAGGTAATTCTAACAAATAAATGTCTATAGATCTATCTATCTATAGATCGGGACACCTTTTTACACACGGTCGGTTAGCCCCATGGTAAGCTATTAATTAGCTTGTGTTATGGGTGCTAACACAACTGATAAACTACATATAATTACGTATATATTTTTATAAATAGATACATATTATAACACCCAGACCACAGCCAACAAACATGCTCATCACACAAACGTTGACCGCTCCGGGAATCGAACCCAGGACCATCAGTTCGGCAGTCCGGCATGGTAACCATTGCGCCAACGAGGTCGTCAATGTAAAACTGTAATATCAATATTATACTTTTTAAAATAGTGCTTAACAAAACATATCTCTTAAAAAGTAAATCAGTCCCGTCTTCGAGCCGTGCTTACGAATTTTTTTTTTTCATGTCACAACTTACATGAAGTTATCCATAATCCTCTCATAACTACTTAGCTTAAACTCCAGAGTAGGGTGACCACAAATTCTCCATAGAGCGCCATCAATCCCGCTAGTTGGCACTCAATGTTCACCGTGAGTGATGGTGTTACCTTTTACCTTTCCTCCAATATATTATTCAAGACATTCCGTCCTTTTCTGGCTGTTACCTAAGATATGTGAGTGGCTAAATGACTTTTTATATAGCGTAGTTATTCGGTTTGATAGGTAGCCACTGGGACTTTATTCACGTGACATTAAACATTAGCAGACATTGCTTGGACATAACATTGACTGGCATGAAGGTTACCGAAATCCTGTCAAATACTGGTTACTTTATATGAAGTTTGTCATAGAGATACTCTTCCATTTAGAAATGTATCTGAAATATAATAAACTAGCCGTTTTCCCGCAGTTTCACTCGCATCCCGTGGGAATTACTGCACGTACGCGGATAAAATATACTTAGCCTATGTCACTCGTGGATAATGTAGCTTTCGAATGGTGAAAGAATTTTTTTAGATCGGTCCAGTAGTTTTTGAGCCTATTCATTACAACCAAACAAACAAACTTTCCTCTTTATAATATTAGTATAGATATAGAAATATAGATATACCGAAGATGTTGTTTTATTTTGTTTTAGCAAGGCAGGTTACAAGCACCTTGTGAAAATGCTCATTCCCTTTTCTCGAACCACAAGCAGCGGTCGTTAAAATAACAAAAGGCCCGGAAAACAAAAATAGAAACAAACCTCGAAGGACCAAGAAACTGCCACCAAAAACTTTGTTCTTTGTAACAACTATTGAAAGCAACAAACTTATAATTAATTAAATTTATTAATAAAGGTTGTACACACTTAGTAAAGTTAAAGGTTGTATTGCCTTAGGCTTATGAACCAAGAAACTTACCCTTGACCTTTCGTGCAAAACTTCGAAGTATTCCAACCTTTTAAGTGTGAAATATAAAGTTCGAATGTGAATTTCACAATCAAAAGATTCCACGCGTCACAGTCAAAACCGTGTAAAGCATAAACGCATAAAGTCGTTGTTTTTATTTATTTGTTCTTTGAAAATTTTCACAAACATAGCTAGACTTATCCTCTCTTATTTTCTTTATGACTTTCATGATAACTTCATGCTCTTGGAAACACTATAATTGAAACGCTGAAATTTTAAAAGACTTAAAAGACTATTAATAGAAAGCTTATAAATATAACAGTTTTCTCAAATGATAAATGACACGAAAACGCAAACATCACAAACTTATCTTTATAAAACTGTTCAAAAGGCTACATTCGTTTACTCTGTATGTATCTGTCAGTACTTTTTCGAATTCTGAAACCAACTTTATTTAGTTTCACAAGTCAATTTCTGTCTGCAGAAAATTACATTGGATGTGGTTACTAGGTTTTGATCATGAAGCGACGCGACGCTTCCTCACATCCTAATTTCATATCAAACATATCCTGTGTATAGGAATATAAATATTTATTGTTTAGACAATAGAGTTTAATTTTAGATAACATAGCTTAGTTTACATATGTGGCCACAAACAGTGGGTGTTAGTGTAAGTCTATATTTGGTATATAAATTAATATTCTTTGTAAATAATAGATGGACAAAGGTAAAGGTTAATGGAAGCCGAATTATATTAAGAATTATTCATGAATATTTTTTGTTCCCCCACCAATAGTCTTAATAAAGGGTTCTACCGGGTTGCCTAGGTAACCGGTATGAGGACGTCAGATAGGCAGATCGTTCCATGTATAACAGTAGTACTCAGCTGCATCTGTTTAGACTGAAATCTTACCCCAACATCGTTGAGAAAAGGCTAGGCAGATGATACATTTTGTTAGACAAGGACTATTCAAGGACTTAGCCAAAAGGCTTGTTGACGCTTCACGTGACCAGAGGGCTGGCTTATTCTTTGGTGAAAGAATTAGCATTGCCATACAACGTGGCAAGCAGCCAGTCTTCTGGGCACGTTTCCGGAGGACAGTGATGTGGAGGAATACTTCGACGCCTAACATCACTCATGTTCCCTTTTTTATGTACATTTTTATTTTAGTTTGTATATATTAGTAATTAATAGTAGTTTTAAGTTTGTATATGTTTATAAGTAGGCTTAGTATATATAAATTGTAAAACTTTCATTTATTACACAATACAAATTTTTGTTAGACTTAATTATTTAATATTTTGTGTACTATGGTAACTGAATTCGCATTTGAGCGGCTTTAAGTGTGACAGCAAAACATGAGGTTTTAGGTTAGATACTCTAGTCGAAAAAACGATAATCACTTAATAATTTAATGAATGACATTAATAAAATACTTACCAGGAAGTATTTAATACCCAATTAAAAGATGACAAACACACAATTATGCTACCAAATAGTCCCATATATTCTTCATAAAATCTCGGCAACCGTACACCAGGAATTCCTCCTATTTATCTAGCACAGAAACATCTGCCATGCACAAGCAATCTGGCTCTAATACTGCTAATCTAAACAAGATGGCACACGACAGCCATTTGAGTGACACACTGACACAATTGTGACACAATCACTATGATGTCGTATTGGATATTCCCCTTGAAACAATGATGGTAATCTTGCTGCATTAATGGAATGTCCCTGGATGTTTATACGGTACCTAGGCACGGTACAGTGTAGAAGTGTTTATTATAGCTATTCCCCCTGGTTTTGGTCCTCGGATGGATGGATGTGTGGATGTATGTTAGAGTAATGCTTATCTATATTTCTATACTAACACGATAAAGAGGATCCATTTTGTTTGTTTCTTTCTTTTATAAAAAAGCTCCGAAACCACTGAACTGAATCGAAAAATCTTTCACTGTTGGGAAGCTACACTATCCAAGAATGATAGACTGTACCATGTCTGGGTACAGGCAGAAGTTCCCCCGGGACTCGAGTCAAACTGCGGTAAACAGCTAGCAGCTTAGGTATCGGAATACCATACGGTCTCCCTTTTATCAGGGCGTCGAAAATTCTTTAAGGAAACCAGTGAAATCTTGGTGAACCGATAGTCTACATGTCGATCCCATTTCATAAATTAGTTCTCACTATCGCCCGGACAACTGATCACAAATTCAGTCCCCAGGATTTTACTTAAAACCTCGACATGTAAACCCTCTAAGTTACTCTCCGACCCTAGAATTGAATCTTGGAATATATTCGCAAAACGTGCTTGCGACGAATACGAAATTAAGGTTTTTATCGTGAGCTTACCATTTTTATAGACCATCATTGGCATTTTGTCTGTGATTAAAATAAGGTATACACAATACGAAACTACTTCTCGCACCTGGATAAAGTCTATAGCTCCTCGATAAATGGGCTATCCAACACTGAAAGAATTTCTCAAATCAGACCAGTAGTTCCGGAGTTTAGCGCGTTCAAACAAACATATATCATATCATATTATATCTATACTAATATTATAAAGCTGAAGAGTTTGTTTGTTTGTTTGAACGCGCTAATCTCAGGAAGTGCTGGTCCGATTTCAAAAATTATTTCAGTGTTAGATAGCCCATTTATTACTTTTTATCCGTGTGCGCGCAGTAGTTCCTACGGGAAAGCGGGTGAAACCGCTGGTTATTCATATACATAGATATAAATTGGTAGGAAGGTAGGTGCTCGTCAAATGCGCGTACTTGTGCTCGGAATTTAGTTACAAACCGCCATAGAGTTTTCTGAGAACTACAACTAGTGCCTATTCCGAGTTTTGCAAGCTAACGTTCGCGATACGTAAATTAACATTCAACTTCATTACGTAGCATTAACTTTTGGAATTGTTTACTTAACCAAGCTCACAAAATAGCAAACGTTATTAACCGGTAAAATGAATGAAAGGGAAATATTCAAATCTAGTGATGTAACATACGACTCTTTAATTCAGCCGAGTTATAATTTTATTACGTACTGAGAACGTAAACTTGCAAAACTCGGAATCAGCATTCTGCCAGTAACCTTACCATGATTGTAAAGGTCAAATAACTAGATAGGTAATATAATTTAAAACAAAGCAACAAATAAACCCATAACATTGTATGTTAATCAAAATACATACACAAAGCAATATAACAAAGCAAAAATAATAAAAATAACATCGTCTCATAAATAAATATTGAAAATTGAAAAGTCATGTTCAATATCTAAAGGGACGTACACAAGACGTGATGTCATGACTGGAGATCAAACAAAAAATATATTATTCATCTTAATTTGTTTGAACTCATCTTGTACAGTTCCGTCTTAAATTATTTACTCATCATTATTAAATACTTCAATTCCTCCGCTGCCTCTGTCTATTATTTTAAAATGAATTTCTTTGCTGCGTCTGTCTGTCCGTTATTAAGTCAAAAACTACTGAATCTTTACTGATGTCAATAAGGTGTGAGTTTGTGACCTTCTGTAGAGGTCTATCTGAACCGATTTGTTTTTTTTTCATAGGCTGTTTTTGTCCCGATATGGGACATGCGAGAGAAACCGAGTGTATCAACTAGTACCTATTAAATATAGGCGCTACCGTATCTAATGTAATGGATCTTCATGCGATTTCCACAAATAAATAGACCACCTAATCAGTAAGCTTCAAACTTAAGATCAATAAATAATACTTATACATTCGTGCAAAGCCGAAGCTCGTCACTAGTCAAGGAAGTCTATATCATTAGTAAGTCTTTCTACCCCAGTAAACCAGTGTGCAGTCAAGTAAACGGCCTTTGGCTGTATTACCAAAACTACTCCCAGTTTATAGTTGTCGGAAAATGTCTGAGATATACAAATGACAGGCGGAAACTAACCTTGATGTAGACAACCTAAATTTGCTCAAATCTTCACTAGTGTTACAACTGCTAAAGCTAGACTGTATTTGGAATTCAGACTAATATTTTAACGCTGAAGAGTTTTTGCTTCTTTGCTTGAACGCTAGAAAATACGGGACATGTTCGAAAAACAATTACAGTCTTAGATAGCCTATAAATTTTGTTAAATAAATTCATCATCATCATCCGAGCGTTGTCCCGGTTGCAAACCTTTTGGGCCTGGGGTCCGCTTTCCTGCACTTTTTCCTCCACTTCGCACAATCTTCGGCTTATCGAGCTAAACTATAGGTATACTTTTTATCCAGTTGCAGGGAAAAGTGCCCACGAGACGCGGGTGAAACCCTGGTAGTAGCTAGTCAATGATAAAATAACTGCGAAAACATGTAATAAAATACGGACATCATTTTTATCCGGGCACATTTTGTACCCTTAGGGTGCGAACGAAACCGCAGGACCTTAAATAACATAGTTTACTATTCTAGGAAATGAATTCCTTAAGGTGAATGCGACCACTAGAAGCGGGAAATTCAAATATAAAATGGTTTTTTCATGTTTTACCTAAGTTAACATTCAATATGAGACGTGACTTATGATTGGCGGTTATAATACCCCACAAAGTCATTTCTGATGTCCTTGTTTAACTCCGAAACTTCTTACAATTTAAATGTAACTGTAAAAAACTTTTTATTGCGAAATATCATAGTTTCGACAGTATTGAATGTTAACTTAGGTAAAACATGAAAAAACCATTTTATATTTGAATTTCCCGCTTCTAGTGGTCGCATTCACCTTAAAAGCACCCGCTTTTGGGTGGGAGAAAAGCGGATATTCAAGCAAATTGCGGGTAGAAACCTTGTTTTACATAAAACAGTTCATTAATTTATTTTCAAAACATCTACAACTTTTATCCTACTTAGCAAGTTCGATTACTTCGAAACACAATTTGAAATTCTGAAGTGTACTTTGTCTTGCTAACAATGAGATAAGGAAGATATGGCTCACAAATTATGTAGGTAGGTTTTATCTTAGATCGGAGATTACAACCTCTGATAAGACGTGTCTTGCGCTTACGATGCTTGAGTACTAAGCAATATTTTTTGTTAGGCAGTAAACTAAGCAAATCAAATAGCTAATTTGTATGTTATGTATGTTTAAGGAACATGTTTAGACAACGAGTTAGATTTTATCATAGCTGTACTTTATATGCTTTAAAGAGTATCATTGCGGAGGGGGAAGGCGAATAGGGGGAAGGCCAAAGTGCGATGGAGGTGTTGGTAACATGAATTATGGCAAACGCAGAATAATAAACGAAAAACATACTCTGACTCTCAATAGATTTGGGAACAGGAATAAGATTTTTTTGCATAAGAGCTCATAGCTAAGTCAAAGCGTGTGTCGATCGATAATAAGATTAAGCAGCGCTTGGTGCGGTCGGTCTGTGGATGGTCCATCTTGTCTTGTGAGTTCTTCCTTGTTTCGGAAGGCACGATAAAATAGTAGATCCCGGTTTTCATTTGAACATCCTTGGCAGTCGTTACGAGTAGCCAGTATAAATACCCCATTGATTTACAGTTCATCAATTTAGAATGTGTGAATAATAATAATAATAGTGTCCTAGCCGATTGTCGGCCACGGCGGCTGTTCTCATATAAAGAGATCAGCCAGCTGCGCAGGACATATTCTAGTGCACAAGCATTTGCGCAGACACAGATGCACTCCCTATTCCCTTACTCTCATAACCCGATGGGACGGCCATCCGACACGACCAGAGAGAGATCGGGCACAGGACCGACATTAACGTGCTCTCCTAAGCACGGGTGAATCAATCACCAACTTCCAACTCCGGGCTGCTTTGTAAAAGTTTCTAAAACCCACAAAGCGATTTCGGCCCGTCCCAGGAATCGAACCCGAGACCTCGTGCACAGCAGTCGGCTATGCGACCACTAGGCCAACGAGGCAGTTAATGTGTGAATACTGGGTTACTCTTAGCTTCGATAAATCGATACCGGGGAAGTTTTCCCCACTTGAGTTCACAAGACTTTTATGGTCTCGAAAGGACATTAAATTTTATTTATGAAAGGTTAAGCACTAACATGTCTAGACTGACAATTAATTTGGGATATAAAATTGCTTTAAGTGGCATTTGTAAAGAGTTTTATTGACTAAAATTATTGTTTGAAAACTTTTCTTTTTGATTTCTATGAATTTCTTGAGTTCATTACAAAATCGAATGTGGAAACGTACTAAGGTTCTATGTACATGAATGTGTAACATTTTCTCATGCATAACTTAAAAATATCATAAGACACATTTATGCAGAATTGAAACAACCCAAAATAGTTAAGTTACCTTAATATAAAATAACAAAAAAATATCTGTTGGTAGGACTGCTAAAAAGTCTTTGCTTCTTCTGCGCCATTTAAATAATCACAGACGTAACATTATTCAACAAATTCTCAAACTTATACTTACTAACTAGATAAATAGTTGCATAATTATGTTCTGCAGCATATCAAGCTCTCACTTACGAAACCGTCGAAGAGTTTCATAGGTTCCAGATAAGTTCTAGATAGCTATCTGACAGATCATACCAAAGAAAGTTGTCAAAATTAAAGGTATTTCTATGGCACTATGTCTCAGATAGCTTTATCTAGAACGTGTTCAATTGGTCGTGTAACGTCAAGCTAAAGTTCACCGTCGCTACTGTACCGTCAAAAGTAATAATGAAACAAATGATCTCACAACATAATGACTGCTATTACGTAAATAATATAATGATAGCATGGCTATATATAATTTAAGAAACGGGTTACCTAAGCATACAAAATTATTAAACATAAAAAGGGTACTATTTGACCAGTATCTTACGAGAGATCACGTACAGGGTTGGGCCACTAAAACCGATTTAAATCTATAATAATAAAAAATCAACCTGAAGAGTTATTTTGTCTGCCCGCGCTAATCTCAGGAACTACTACACCGATTTGAGA
Organism: Heliothis virescens; assembly: GCA_002382865.2. Lineage (NCBI taxonomy): Eukaryota > Metazoa > Arthropoda > Insecta > Lepidoptera > Noctuidae > Heliothis > Heliothis virescens. The sequence goes on along the minus strand of NWSH02000329.1, from coordinate 5,101,231 downwards.
AATTCTTTTAGTGTCGGATAGCCCCTTTATCGAGGAAGGCTATATGCTACTCCGATAATATAATCCGAGTGCGCGGAATAGTTACTACAGGATGCGGGTGAAACCGCTGGTGGATCTAGCGTTCAAATACATTGAAACTTTTTTCATCAACAACAAAAATTAACTAAAAGATCCGTTAGTCCGTAAAATATAACAGAGAAAGTGGTTAAAGTGTTTCATAAAGGGTCAAAATTGTAATTGTAATTTTCAAGAGACAATCCGATTTACACTACAATTGAATTTTCGGTTTCGTCCGCAATTTCATCAACGATATCAACCGGGCCTTAATAGGGCACCGCCAAAATTACAGACACTACATTTTCATTAAACTTTGTGGGTACTGTCACAAGAATGCTTATATGTAGTAACTTTTACTTGAATGTGTTACCCACAAAACGATTACGAACATAATCCAATATCGTTTTAAACGTTCATGTGGAACTTTATAGTAATTTGGAAAGTACGAAGGTATGCGAGTCCTAAAAAGTCATTTTACGAGTACATTTTGTGACTCATATAGCTCTCGCTAACAAGAGCTGATATTGAGTTCATTTTCAGTTTTTATATGATCCTAGCTTCAACCAGCGGTTTCACTGGCGTCCCGTGGGAACTGCACCGCGCACCCGGATAAAAAGTAGCCTATAACCTTCCTCGATAAATGGAATTTCTCTAATCGGACCAGCAATTCCTGATTAGCGCGTTTAAACAAACAAACTCTTCAGCCTTATATTATATGTAGTAGTTTCAATGATTTTAAACTGAGAATGACATTTCAGCTAAATTCTGAATCCGATTTCTGCCTATATAGGCTTCCTAGTACAAGTTTACCTAACTGGCAGAACAGATGTTAAGCAAAGTGCTTTCTAAGCCTTCAGGTCATACGGATTTAATATTGTATATTGCCTCAAGCAGTTACTAGGGCTTCACTGAGTTAACCGATTCATGCAACCGAGTAACTCCTCCATTGATTTAAGCTAATTCGCGTGGAAGATCTAAGATTTTGAGGCAAGACTAAGCAATTTTTGAGCTTATAATATTAATGAGGATTATGATTTTATGATAGTGACTATAGTGATTACTATTTTTAAATGAATTTTTTTCACACACGTTAGTGTCGGTCTTGCGCCTGATCTCTCTCCGGTCGTGTCGGATTGCCGTCCCATCGGGCATGAGAGTGAGGGAATAGGGAGTGCGCCTGTGTGCGCAAATTACATGAAGATAGCCGCCGTTGCCGACAATCGGCCTTGGACGTCATTATCATTTTTTTTTTCACACAGACGTATCGAGTTAAAAGCTAAGAGATTTTCACTAAAATAAAGCTCATATTTCTAAAGTTAAAAACTAAAGTATAAGTAATAAGTGCTCAAGTTATTAACTTTTAATTTCTTTTGATAAGTTCTACGTTACACGTTCCTTTGTACGAGTTGAACTAACTAAGTAAATACAGCGATCCTTTATGTTAGCTCCTTTGGTATAACAAATAGTTTCAATTTCAAATATGAAAGCATTCATGTTTCAAAACCTCGCTGTTGGGTTTATTCTTCTTTATACATTTGAATTTTAGCAAAATATTCATTACTAGCTTCTGCCAGCGACTTCGTTCGCGGATCATGTCGCTTATGCCAGGGACAACGGGTCGTCAAAATTTCTTCCGTTTTCCTTCACTGCTCTGCTTCTATTGATTGTAGCTGTAGCGTGATGAAAAGTATACTATAACTAGCTCAGGAGTATGAATAATAATTGTACCAAGTTTCGTTAAAATCCGTCGAGTAGTTTTTGTTTCTATAACGGTTATACAGACAGACAGATAAAAATTCTACTGATTGCATTTTTGCCATCAGTATCGATCCCTAATCATCCCCTGATATTTATTTTGGAAATATATTCATGTACAGAATTTACCTTTCTACAGATTTATTATAAGTACTTATAGATAGATTATTATTTTCAAGTTATGTTAAACTGCCTGTTTTCTGCGGTTTCATCTGTATCCCAAGGAGACTACTTTCGGCGTGAGACAAAAAAGTAGCCTTATGTCCTTTTTCAAGCTCTAGATTATTTTCGGTCCACATTTCATTAATTCAATCATGATGAATTTTGGTGTGAAAGCAATATACAGGCAAACAGACAAACCAAGTTGCTCTCGCATCTATATTGTTAGTAAAGATTATATTGAAGAGCGAAGTTTCAATACTTACCACAATCGTCTTTGCCGGCTTATGGTCTTGCAATGTCTTCATGTCTAGTTTGCCTTATCGCCTTACGACCATTACTAATATTCTATCTGTTGTTTTACTGACTAGAGATAGGAATTTGTCATTACTTGTATTAGGCAAACGTCGAAATTTTATCTTTAGTCATATACATACTTCGCGGATAGTGTGACGCGCGATTCCGGGCGTATCCATCACGTACATTATTTTAATTTTTATTATTAGTTTGTAGGTATTTTTATTTACTATGGATTTAATTATCTGAAATAAACGTTTATTATTATTATTTTTGGAAGGCGAACATGGGGCCGAGGCCAACACACTGAATATTATTATATACTTGTATTGCCAGTAGGTAATTTTAGGTATACTCCTAATCCAAAGCTGACACAACAACAAAATTCTAGTTAAGTACCTTTTTTTACAGATTCTTTTGTACTGTTCGAATGTCTAGTTTTAGTCTATTACAGCTTTTTTTGTGTTAAAAAAAGCTTTGAAATAAATACGATTGTCAAAGCCTTGACCACTGAAAAGAGAAAATCTCGCTTCAAGCGAACTACCTAAATCCTTTCAATTTGTCTTTTTTGTGCAACCGTGGTTAGAGGGAACTACAAATACTGCTAAATCTAGTTTGGGACTTTATCTCGATTTCGAATCACGTTTTTAGCGAAGGTTTCCATGTGCTGGTAGTTTTGTGGTAGTTGAAATAGATGTAGTAATTTGAATGAAGGGATACATTTTCAAATTCAACTTTTTAAATGAATTGTTTTATATTTCTTTGACATAGTTGAGATTGAAAGAGTAAAAAATCAAAAATTTTATGTTTGCATAATTAATTGTATTTCAAACAATTTCGTAAACTGCTGTAAGACAGAATTAACATACCTACAAAAAAAGAAGCAAATTTTAGAACCATCCAAATGCAAATACGTAAATAATTTTGATTGATTGACCGTACAAGGAAAAACCCGCCGTTCGTATGGCCCCACCATTAATAATATACCGTGAAACCACAAGACGATCCGGAACCGCAGTGACCCTTGGCCCTGCCTGGCATTCCCTTCAATTACCTGAATCTTGTTCGATGCTAATCTAATGATTAATTCCCTTTGTTCGAGGACCACTGCCACCATTTTTATCTCAATAATGAAAGGTAAATAATTTACTTCGTCACGGTGTATTTGATTGGTTACGGCTAAGCTATCCTGGCAGTCCTGATAAAGTATTTCTCCAAGTCCTATTTCTAAGAGATTTATAATTTCCACGTAGTGCACGTAAGTACCTGTCTGTTGCCGAGCCCGATAGAGTTGCCGCAATGAAATTGAAATAGTTATCTTCAAGAAGCAGATAAATAATTTTTGCTTCTATTTTTCTTCTTTCTTATTGCTTAAACTATTTTCTGATTGACTGTACTGGATACAATTTTTGTCTAAACCAAAGAATATCTCAAAAATTATAAAGTGTTCAAAATGGCGGTTAGCATGTTGTTTTGTAACGCTATTCAATATGGAAGACAGGAGTTAACCGGCTTATTTATTGGTGATCTCCAAACGCTATCACAGTTTATCTCCAAAATAAGATCGGCAGTCAAACTGGGTCACATTTACATAAGTTTATCGCAGACTGCAGAACACGGCGCGACAAGAGAACGCCGATGTCTCGCATCCCATCCTCGGTACAACGGTTCGACAATATTGCGCCAAAAACTTGAATTGTTTATGTTAATTTTGTAAACTGACAACAATATCATAACATCACACCTTTTTTCTTCGAAAAGTTTAAAATAAAGGGCAATTTACAGTGCCCCTAGATTTTGTAGATTTGCAAACTTTAAGCACTTACCCAGCTATGTGAAATTGTTTCCGCAAATCGTCGACAAAGCGCATATTTTGCGTGCACAGTCCCCTGTGGCGTGACGCAAACCTATTACCATTAAACTGGGCGAAACGTAAACTCCTGGCTACTACTGAAATGTAATATTTCTCTTAGTAAAAGCTAAACACTTTGTTGGACTTTGCAGCTTAGAAGCATACGTGGTTAAGACGACCAATGAGACAGTAATCTGCATTTATATTGGCAGAGGCAAACCTGCAACTTGCAATCAATCGATGAAGTTCTCAAGACGCCGCAAAACCGACGACTGATTGAATAATGAAGACCAGGGGTGGCAAACATAACGCAATATGTAATTAGAAGCCAGAGATATACCTAAGGTGCTTCCTAGGTGTATCTTAGACAGTGTTACAGTGACTGAGTGAAGTTAAGGTAAACATATCTAAGGAAACTTGGACTTTAAGGACTGAAATCAACAATCCAGCTTGAGCATGCGTGATAATTATTGCTTTTATGTAAGAAGAGGCCTGAGCCCTACAGTGGAAAAATTAAAAGGCTGATGATGATGAACAAGATGAAGATATTCCTATGTAAAACAGAGATTGGATGCTAAAAACAGAACATCAAGCTCAGTGTAGTAATAACCGTAGGCCTTTTATGGCTTGTGTTGCCAAAATAACGAACAGGGCTTATACAATTTTACGTCCACCAGCGTGAATGTCAAAGAACGAAAGTTAAGCTGAAAATGAAAAATGACCATTAGGGAATAGGTTGGTGAAAAGCCAGTCAGAAGCTTACCCGTAGCCATGTAGCCATTTTTACGTTTCTAAACTTTGAAAAACAGGTCTTCTGAATCCTATGAATTTGGCGAAAAATTTTTACTCCTGATATTTCTGAAAGGAGATTTTAGCTCTAAATGGTATACCGATATATATTGCAAAAATAAATATTCTTGTTATTTTAGGAGTCGTCCATGTCATTTCAAAGAACATCTTTTTATTCTCCAGAACTTAGTTAAACTACAAGACCCAACAATATAGGGTTTAATGTGGAGACGTTAATTAGTTCCTTCGAAACCAGTTAGCTACAAACGACTAGGTACTTCAAAATTCTCATTGGCCATTTTGTTCAATCATGTACGTATTGTATCAACACGGTAACTGGGTTGTACAGACGACTGCAGGTCAACGTATACCAATCTGTCAAATTTTACGAATCGAACATTAATCTTCCACTATTGTGATAAGGTTGAAAATCTATCGCAGAAATTTGACAGATTGTGGTAACTCGATGTGCTGTCGTCTGTATTACTAGTTCACTTGCTACGGGATTGGGGGCGCCACCGTCGCACTGTTCGTTCACCCATTCATTATTTAGCTATGGATCTTATTACGATTTCAAAGACCGAAAATCGAAGCATTTCTAGGTATCTTGTATTTTTTTTTGCATTACTTGTCGGTTATTGTGAAGAAAAAATGATCCAATTTCTTGCTGTATGAGTGAACTCAGCACTTTCATTCATATTTCAGTCACCACTTTTACCAAGAAATAACAACAAAAGAACGTTGATTTGGATCCCTGGCAAATATACAACAAACTAGGCCCAACAAAGAGAAAATTAGTTGGCACCCCAATAGTTGATGTAATAACTTCATCAACCGCGAGTATAAGAAAGCTAATAAACACAGACTAGGAAGAACTTGCCCAAACTCTGAGAAACAAAATTAATATTCTCCGGGCACCCTCTTAAGAACGTTATTAAAAAAGTATCAGCCGTTTTCGCGCAATGTGCATGGTAATAAACGAAAAAAAACTACTTATCTGCTAACTTGGTCGGTGTAAATTACATTACGACCTAACTGAGTTACCATCAAGTTTTTTACTTAGCTACAGAGATTATTACCTAACTTCAGGTAATAATTTTGTTAGCGTTGTTTATGCTATTATTGTTACATTAACCTTTTTGGTGAGGAAGTTTTGAAATAGCAAGCCACGGCGGCTGTTCTCATATAATGAGATCAGCCAGCTGCGCAGGACATATTATAGTGCACAAGCATTTGCGCTAACACAGGTGCACTCCCTATTCCTTTACTCTCATAGCCCCTTAGAACGGCAATCCGACAAGACCGGAGAGAGATCACGGCCCAGGATCGACATTTTCGTGCTCTCCGATGCACGGGTATATCAATCTTTCAAACCCACTAAGCAATTTTAGCCCGACCCGAGAATCGAACCTGAGACCTCGTGTACTGCAGTCGCGCGAATCCACCACTAGACCAACAGTGAATATGAACTATGCAATATCAACTAATTTGATTGGCCACCTCATTCTTTATGACTAAAAGGTATTGATTCTCGTGTCAGTTACCTACAGATATGTCGTAAGTAGGTGTTAAAGTACTTACACAAAAGTTACATAATTCTAGTTCATTCCTACAAAATGGAACGGAATATTTATCAAAGCAATTTGGAAGTTTTCTTTATCGGTTGATGTTATGTAACCATAGAAATCTGACGAGTTGTACTTCTCTCTACTAATGTTATAAAGCTGAAGAGTTTGTTTGTTTGTTTGCTCGAACACTCTATCTCAGGAGCTACGGGTCCAATTTGAATTTGTTCTGATTTGTCCGACTAATTTGTCGAAATATGAACAAGTTCGTCAAAGAGGTCACAGCTCAGGAGTTAAGCGGATTACTGTCTAGAATCTAGAAGCTGAGACAAAATACTTGCATGGAGCCTTTTCGAAACTTTTGTAACTGAAATGCTAGCAATGTCCTTTTTAAACTCAGTACTTCATTTTATTTTTAGTTTACCATGTTACTATTAAGTTAAATTATTTGATTGTAAGGTAAAGATTGAAAGAATTGGATGGGTTCGAAAACCGGGCAAACCAGTGACCCTTACCTACATTGAAAATCAAAGGTTTTTATTCCACATAGACTTATTACAGGTTCTTATTAAACACCTTACGCTGGATCCCGATGAACGAGGGAAAGACCCACTCGTTCATTGAAGAAGACCCGACAGTAAAACTCCATAATCACTCTTTTCAAATAATGTAGTAAGTGTGCTATCTGGTTTTTCATAACAGCATATATAACACATAATATACTTGCTTTCCAATGTAATTTATGTCCAAAACGCGCTCATAAAATACTTAAGCTGATTAAAAAATGGCATTGGAACTTGCCAGGTTTCGACAGTGCACATTTTGCCTTTAATTCAGGATATTATCCTTTTGGCAAACAATACACGACATAGTAAAATGACCTAATTCAAATACTTATTATTTTGCTATTCTTATTTGTATGCACCTAAAGTCCATTTGAGTAGGCACTTATCTAAAGATATTCAATCAATCTTGGCTCACGATGTGTGTGACATTTTATTTAAAACTAGCTTCTGCCAGCGGTTTCACCCGCTTTCCCGAGGGAACTACTGCTTTCCCCCGGATGAAAAGTAGCCTATAGCCTTCCTTGATAAATGAGCTATCTAACACTGAAATAATGTTTCAAATCGGACCAGTAATTCCTGAGATTAGCGCGTTCAAACAAACAAACAAACTCTTCAGCTTTATAATATCAGTATAGATTCAGTTTCAAAACAAAATGCGGCTAAAATCGATGTCAATATAAGGCAATTGAATCATTATTTTATCCAATACTTTACTTATTTAATTATTTATGTAAAAGACCTATCAAGATTTTAAGTTAAGTGTTTACACAAATATACTCATAGTAAAACTTGCAGGCATTTGTATATCCTATGGGTTTTAATAAAGCTAAATTTGAATAGGACGGTTTTACCTCTGTCAATCCTTTTGAAGGGAAAAGGCGTGATACGCAAATAGCATCGATCAATGACACGACGATATTCATGGTTGAATTCTCATTGATGGTGCCTCAAATTGCTGTTTCTTATTCTTTTGTTTTTCTTTTGTTTCGAACACTTTTCTTTAACTACATATTTTATACTCTGAAGACTTTGTTTTTCGATCGTCCTAGTTCTAGAGTTACAAGTCATATTTGAAGGCTTTTTTTATCGATGGGAAATTATCATATGGTGTGGGAGTGCTATTATGACATAACCTTCCTTAATAGGTTCTAGATTCATGTACAGCCGACAGCAGGTCAACGTATAAACGTATACGAATCTGTCAAATTTTACCAGTTAAACATTAACCTACCTCCATTGTGGTAAGGTTGAAAATCGATTGTAGAAATTTGACAGATTGTGGTAGCTTGATGTGCTGTTGTCTGTACATTACACAATATTCACACTGTATAAAATAAATTCTTAAAATTACCTAAACCTAATATAAAGCGTCCAAAAACTCCTCCTGGTCGCTGCCTACCGAGAGTGTGTGTGTGTGTGTGTGATACATTCATGTTAATAAATTTAAATATTTTAGCTTATTAAGCACTATACTCACTCCCTAGTATCATCGGTGCCTTTCTACGTATTTCTCCGAAAAAAAGGCGTGATTTTTGTTACACAATTTCCTATAAAAAAGGGTAGTTTCCTGTATGGTATGTTGTTACATCGGCCATTTTCCAATTGTTTATCCTTAGCACACAGAGGAGGAAGTTCGTTCTCGTTCGTCTCTTACCTATTTGTTTGGTAACTACAAATATTTTCACCCCAGTACATTCGTTAGGTAAAAGCGAACAAACCTTGGCTTTGATCATAACACTGTATCTGTGTATGTGTGCAAACTTGAACGTTGCTTTCAGTAAACGAGGACCTTTTTTTGTGACATAGTTTTGACTTTTGTGAAAGTTTATTTCCATCGAACATAGTTAATATCTATAGGTATACTAATATTATTAAAGTGAAGAGTTTGGTTACTTGGACGCGCTAATCTCAATAACTACTGGCCCGCTTTGAAAAAATATTTCAATTCAATATAGCCCATTTATCGTGGAAGACTATAGGCTACTTTTTATGGCTTAGTAGCGGATTCGCCCTAATTTCGTCCGCCCGAATCGGGCGAATGAACTATTTTCAATTTTGAATATTTTTTAGGGCCGGTTTCGCCCGATACAAATTTAATAGCGGGCGAATCAGGTTAAGCAGAATTCAGTAATGTACCATTCGCCCAAATTCCATTATACCTCAAAAAATAACAATTATTTAATATTAAAATGTGTTTTTTTTATAAAAAAAAGTACAACTGCGTACACAATTGTTACTTACAATAAATTTTTTAACCGACTTCCCAAAAAGGAGGAGGTTCTCAATTCGACCGTATTATTATTTATTTTTTTATGTATGTTAATCCATATCTCCGGCAGTTATAGACCGATTTGAGAAATTCTTTTTGTGTTTGAAAGAGTACGATGTTGGTGTGGTCCCATGGTAAGGAGACCAGGGTCTGATGATGGGATCCTGGAGAAATTGAGAGAGCTCTTCAAATTTCGTACGCTTTTTTACGTCGCTGATACTATTACGGGACCGACTGTAACTGTGGGTGGGTATGGGTATTAAAGATATTATAGTTTTAGACCCGAAAACTGAAAAGCATGAAATAAAAAAAACTTTTACAAAAAAACAAAACCGACTTCACAAAAAAACACTGAAAGGGATAAAATAAAATTTTCACATGGCTCTAGAAGAGCCACCGACTTCTAGAGCCATGTGAAAATTTTATTAAAAAAACACTGAAAGGGATAAAATAAAATTTTCACATGGCTCTAGAAGAGCCACCGACTTCTAGAGCCATGTGAAAATTTTATTAAAAAAACACTGAAAGGGATAAAATAAAATTTTCACATGGCTCTAGAAGAGCCACCGACTTCTAGAGCCATGTGAAAATTTTATTAAAAAAACACTGAAAGGGATAAAATAAAATTTTCACATGGCTCTAGAAGAGCCACCGACTTCTAGAGCCATGTGAAAATTTTATTAAAAAAACACTGAAAGGGATAAAATAAAATTTTCACATGGCTCTAGAAGAGCCACCGACTTCTAGAGCCATGTGAAAATTTTATTAAAAAAACACTGAAAGGGATAAAATAAAATTTTCACATGGCTCTAGAAGAGCCACCGACTTCTAGAGCCATGTGAAAATTTTATTAAAAAAACACTGAAAGGGATAAAATAAAATTTTCACATGGCTCTAGAAGAGCCACCGACTTCTAGAGCCATGTGAAAATTTTATTAAAAAAACACTGAAAGGGATAAAATAAAATTTTCACATGGCTCTAGAAGAGCCACCGACTTCTAGAGCCATGTGAAAATTTTATTAAAAAAACACTGAAAGGGATAAAATAAAATTTTCACATGGCTCTAGAAGAGCCACCGACTTCTAGAGCCATGTGAAAATTTTATTAAAAAAACACTGAAAGGGATAAAATAAAATTTTCACATGGCTCTAGAAGAGCCACCGACTTCTAGAGCCATGTGAAAATTTTATTAAAAAAACACTGAAAGGGATAAAATAAAATTTTCACATGGCTCTAGAAGAGCCACCGACTTCTAGAGCCATGTGAAAATTTTATTAAAAAAACACTGAAAGGGATAAAATAAAATTTTCACATGGCTCTAGAAGAGCCACCGACTTCTAGAGCCATGTGAAAATTTTATTAAAAAAACACTGAAAGGGATAAAATAAAATTTTCACATGGCTCTAGAAGAGCCACCGACTTCTAGAGCCATGTGAAAATTTTATTAAAAAAACACTGAAAGGGATAAAATAAAATTTTCACATGGCTCTAGAAGAGCCACCGACTTCTAGAGCCATGTGAAAATTTTATTAAAAAAACACTGAAAGGGATAAAATAAAATATAGAATAATAGAAGTCGGTGGCTCTTCTAGAGCCATGTGAAAATTTTATTTTATCCCTTTCAGTGTTTTTTTGTGAAGTCGGTTTTGTTTTTTTGTAAAAGTTTTTTTTATTTCATGCTTTTCAGTTTTCGGGTCTAAAACTATAATATCTTTAATACCCATACCCACCCACAGTTACAGTCGGTCCCGTAATAGTATCAGCGACGTAAAAAAGCGTACGAAATTTGAAGAGCTCTCTCAATTTCTCCAGGATCCCATCATCAGACCCTGGTCTCCTTACCATGGGACCACACCAACATCGTACTCTTTCAAACACAAAAAGAATTTCTCAAATCGGTCTATAACTGCCGGAGATATGGATTAACATACATAAAAAAATAAATAATAATACGGTCGAATTGAAAACCTCCTCCTTTTTGGGAAGTCGGTTAAAAAATGTATTGTAAGTAACAATTGTGTACGCAGTTGTACTTTTTTTTATAAAAAATCACATTTTAATATTAAATAATTGTTATTTTTTGAGGTATAATGGAATTTGGGCGAATAGTACATTACTGAATTCTGCTTAACCTGATTCGCCCGCTATTAAATTTGTATCGGGCGAAACCGGCCCTAAAAAATATTCAAAATTGAAAATAGTTCATTCGCCCGATTCGGGCGGACGAAATTAGGGCGAATCCGCTACTAAGCCAAAATTTTGACATACATTGATCACACGTCAGGACCCCCCACTCCTGAACTTTGATACTCATTATCTTTGTTATTATTGATGGATTTTTAAAAGCAAAAAATAGGTGTCCAATATTTTGCGATAATCTAAATTACGGACTAAATGGATTTGCTTATTTTTTACCCCGTCGTCATGCCTATTGACTGTGTGCCCCATCAGATATAAACGATTATTTACAACATATTATCTGGCTTTTCCGTACATTAAGCTTTTCAGGATTTCAGTGGTAGTTCGGCTATACACTTATTCTAGGTGTTGAATAAAGTTTTAAGCTTCCTAAGCATCAAACACCCAGTCAGCTGTTTTTGTGTCTGAATAGTTAGATAGTTTCCACATGAATAATAATATTAGTTAAGGTATCCTATAACGTGTAATATAATTCATGAGACAAACAACTTGGTATACCAGACTCCATAACAAACATAATTGTACCAACTCCTGAATAGTTTAATGAACAATGGGAGTTTACAGTGTGGCACTATTAAAGTACTTCATATACTATTCGGGCACTAAATTATACATCTAATACTAATGATTTCGAATCAAAGAGAATGTGGCAAGACTAGTACGGCTTTTGTTCAAGTAATTATACCTATGTTCAAATTACACCCGTTCATTAGTAAATAATCAATTTTGGTAACCTTGATATTGAAGTTAAATTGAATTAGGTAGTAATGGAGAAATGTGAGATGGCAACACCACGTGTAGAAAATTAAGCTAAGTACAGACGACAGCAGGTCAACGTATACGAATCTGTAAAATTTTACCAATCGAACATTAACCTTCCACTATTGTGATAAGGTTGAAAATCTATCGCAGAAATTTTACAGTGGTATTGATGATGTACTGTCTGTATTTAAATAAAAAAAAAAGAAAATAATGAAGTAACGTAGTTGAATAAGCGTTATGCTTACAATTTATGCTTTTTCTATAAGAAAAGTTTTAATTATCAGATGAGCTATTAATAGCAAGTTAATTTAGATAAGGACTGGTACATAGCTACTTTCATAGTTAGATAGCACTTGCTGTCAGCCCGTCGAAGGGACAAAACTTATGGCCCTAATTTTATACCTATCTATATGTAATTTTGCTTACTACCGATAAGAATTCGACATAACTTTTTTTTTGGTTTTTATATATTGTTTAAATTATATTTACAAAGAACTTATCTATTTCATAATATTTACACACTTAAAATAACCTAAAATTAAAAAAAAGCATCAAAAATTCCTCCTGATCGCTGCCAACCGGGAATGTATCCAAAAGGCTGGCGGCATTGCCGCTTTGTATGGCAATGCGTAGTATATACTCTATGTATGGGGTGCATTTAAAATTTCTATCTCTAGTAAGCATATCAACATATAGATAGAAGACTGACTGGACTAGACCGGGTCAAAATAAACAACAACTAAAACCAGTTTCTATTCACAAACCCATTTAAGTTAATCTCCAAATCAAATCATATGGAACCGAGTGTTATCTAGTTGTCGATAAGGAAATTGTTTCAGTTTCAGGGCAATTTAACCTATCGGCTATGACAGCATATGGTGTCGCGACCCCTTCTGCAAATGGGCCATTCTATGGGACCCCAAAGACTTTGTAATAGGCCACTTAGACTAATATGATAAGGCTATAATTTACGCGTTAGTTTATACAAATCTATTGTAATACTAGCTTCCGCCCGCAACTTCGTACGCGGATCCTGATTTTTTTATAATCATATTTTCTCATCGTTAAAACCTTCTTTCGATCTGTACAAACATTTTAAGACCAAAATAAACCCAATCGGTCGAGCCGTTCTTGAGTTATGCGCTTACCAACACATTTAGCGATTCATTTTTATATTATACTAGCTTCTGCCCGCGACTTCGTACGCGGACCATGTCGCTTATGCCAGCGACAATGGGTCGTCAAAATCAAAGATCTGGAACGTCTGATGTCGAATTTTAGGAGTCCAGGGAAAAAACGCGCGAGACGATTCGAGACGTTTCAGATCTCTCATTTTTGTAAGTCAAACAACTTTTACTAAAATATCACTTTTACTAAAAGAATCATTCAAATCCGTTCAGTAGTTCTGAACTACTGGACGGATTAGCGTGTACAAACAAACAAACCAACACTTCAATAACGAATTACTTCCATACAAACTTTCAACCCCTGTTTTACACTCCTAGAGGTAGATTT
>NWSH02000329.1:5074226-5086649 GCA_002382865.2 Heliothis virescens | reverse complement strand
ACTACGATAAGAATTCACATAACTTTTTTTTGTTTTTAATATATGTTTAAGATTATATTTACAAAGAACCTGCTATTTCATATATTTACAGCACTTAAAATAACTAAATATTAAAAAAAAGCATCAAAACTTACTCCTGATCGCTGCCAGCCCCCGGGAATGTATCCAAAAGGCTGGCGCACTTGCCGCTTTCGTATGGCAATGCCGTAGTATATACTGCTATGTATGGTGCATTTAAATTTCTACATATAGTAAGCATATCAACATATATAGAAGACTGATGGGATAGACCGGTCAAAATAAACAACAACTAAAAACCAGTTTCTATTCACAAAACCCATTTAAGTTAATCTCCGAAAATCAACTCATATGAACCGAGTGTTATCTAGTTGTCGATAAGAAATTTGTTTTCAGTTTCAGGGCACAATTTAACTATCGGGCTATGACAGCATATGGTGTCGCTACCCCTCTGCAAATGGGCCATTCTAGGGACCCCAAGACTTTGTTAAATAGGCCACTAGACTAGATATGATAAGGCTATAGATTTACGCGTTAGTTTATACAAATCAATTGTAATATCTACTTCCGCCCCGCACTTCGTAGCGCCCGGATCCCCTGATTTTTTTATAATTCATCATTTCGTTCATCGTTTAAAACGCTTCTTCTTCGAATCTGTACAAACATTTTAAGACCAAAATAAACCCAATCTGTCTAGCCGTTGTGGATTATGCGCTTACCAACCATTAGCGATTCATTTTTATATTATACTAGCTTCTGCCCGCGACTTCGTACGCGGACCATGTCGCTTATGCCAGCGACAATGGGTCGTCAAAATCAAAGATCTGGAACGTCTGATGTCGAATTTTAGGAGTCCAGGGAAAAAACGCGCGAGACGATTCGAGACGTTTCAGATCTCTCATTTTTGTAAGTCAAACAACTTTTACTAAAATATCACTTTTACTAAAAGAATCATTCAAATCCGTTCAGTAGTTCTGAACTACTGGACGGATTAGCGTGTACAAACAAACAAACCAACACTTCAATAACGAATTACTTCCATACAAACTTTCAACCCCTGTTTTACACTCCTAGAGGTAGATTTGGGTAAAATCCATTCTTAGATAATGTCTACACTCTATGACGGACCTATCTGCTAAATTTCATGTCTCTTACTTAAAAAACATAGGACTTCGATACAAACTATCAACCCCCGTTTTACACCCCCTGGGGCTGATTTTCGTAAAATCCGTTCTTCAATAATTTCTACACCCTATAACGGATCTATCTGCTAAATTTCATGTCTATTGCTTCAAAAATATAGGACTTCGATACAAACTCCCAACCCCCGTTTTACACCCCTAGGGGTAGATTTTTATAAAATCCATTCTTTAATAATTTTTACACCCTATAACGGACCTATCTGCTTTTCATGTCTCTTACTTCAAAAATCATTGGACTTCCATACAAACTACCAAACCCCTTTTTTACCCCTTAGGGGTGGAATTTCCAAAAATCGTTTCTTAGAGTATTTTTACACCCTATGAGGAACCTACCTGCCCATTTTCAAGTTGGTAGGTGTTATAGTGTCCGAGATTTCATTGTTAATAAGTGAGCTTTCATATTACCGCGGTTTTACTCGCGTCCCGTGGGAACGACTTGCCGTACCCGGACAAAATATAGCCTATGTTACCCGCGGATAGTGTAGCTTCGCAACAGTGAAAGAATTTTTCAAATCGGTTCAGCCGTTTTTGATTCCATCGCGAACAGACAAACAGACAAACAGACAAACAGACAAACAGACTAACAGACAAACAGACAAAAATTTTAAAAACGATTGTTTTGGCTTCAGTAGCATACAAATAATGCATAACACTAATATTTTCGAAAAAATATTCAATGTAAAGACACAGCTCTGTCTACAATTTTATTATATGTATAGATAGATAGAAGATAGTAGAGCAGATTTTTTTTGCTTGTATCCCAAAAGCTCCGAAATTACTGGACCGATTTGAAAAATTATTTAAATTTTGGGAAGTTTAACTATCCCGGAGTAACATAGGCTATATTTTATCTAGGTACAGGCAATAGTTCCCACGGGACGCGAGTGAAACCGCGGGAAAGCAGCTAGTGTTGAATAATACAATAAAACAACAGTTTTAAAGGATAATGGTGGATTTCTATAACCAATCTATCCGTTGTTTTGCGATAAAAGATTGATATAAGCTAGATATAAATTATGTCAAATTTCAATATTTAGTAGCAAAACAACTCATAGATAGGTTATGGAAATTCGCAATAAGTAATTACTATAGTTATTAATAAGCATTGACTCAAGGATTGTTGGCATGTATTTAAATTATTCCCATTTTAAATATTTGTTATATCATCTGCCTAGCCTTTTCCCAACTACGTTGGGGTCGGCTTCCAGTCTAACCGGATGCAGCTGAGAACCAGTGTTTTGACATGAGCTGACTGCCTGTCTGACCTCCACAAGCCCAGTACCGGGCAACCTGGCACCTCTTGGTGAGACTGGTTCTCAGACTTTCTGGCTTCTGACTACCCGTAACGACTGTCACAGATGTTCATGTCAAAAAATAAAAACATATATCAGTATTCAATTATTTTTTTACTTTTGAAATACAAATTTTTCGTATAACGTAAAGCCAGGCATTCATACTTTTGGTACTTACAAAGATTTTGCAGTGTACTGACCTGAATTCATTGGTCTCTAGTGTACGTAGCAACTAGGAAGCGTATTTTATTACCATGCTTGTGTATTACATTATTCTACAGGCTTCTTCAAAACCAAAGTTTGCGGGAGAGACCTTAGATTTGTAAATTAAATACTGGTTTCATGTTCTGCCTCGTTGGTCTAGTGACTGCCTCGTTGGTCTAGTGGTCGCATAGCGCGACTGCCATGCCACGGGTCTTGGGTTCGATTCCCGGGTCAGGCCGAAATCGCTTTGTGGGTTTTAGAAGCTTTCACAAAGCAGCCTGGAGTTTGGAAGTTGGCGGTGTTACACCCCCGTGCCTGGGAGGGCACGTAAAGCCGTCGTCCCCGATTGTTACTCAGTAGCAGTCGTAGTTATAATTGCACGTCAGAGGCCGTCAGGCGGATTTGAGAAAACTCTGACACTAGGGCTTGTTAGGTGATAAAACCTGCAGTCCACTCGATAAGAAGAAGAAGATGTTTATGGTATTTATGTAGATATGTAAGATTAATAGGCTCTATTTCAACAGTATTCTTCTATTTCTTTGAAAAATATCTCTTAGCCAAGTGAGATATGCCAAAGAGATTTTGTATTTTTGGCATAAAAAAAAATCTTGCGAACCCTTAGTACCTGTTCTTGCGAAACTCTCGCTAAAAACTGTTATTTTTACCACACCAAAAGCGGTTAAAAGAATCTTAGATTTTTTTCTGTAATGTTTCATACCCGGATCTATTATAATACACTTAGTACAAGCCTTAATTATATGTTATGGGGATTTACATATGACGCACGCCATGGTGAATTTAATGACATAAGTCGAATATTTATAACAGTCGATGACCATCCTTTGTGGGTAGCATTCCGTGAGTCAGTTGAACTTGAAGCAACGGTGTTTTTTTCGCGCCAAACCGCCCGGCAGACATCTTGGAAATTATCAAACATGGTATTATAAATTGCTATTAAAAATAGCAAAACGGTATTTCCATTGATTCAATATTATAATGAGGTTTTTCGTTTACTATACGTACTAATATTGCAAAAGGATTTGTATGTTAGTATGTTTGAAAAGAATTGGCTCCGAAAGTACTCTTCATCATCAGCATTTTTATCATACCAGTGCTGGAAACAGAGAACAGCCTCCTCTCACACAGAGAAGGATTCCAAAAGTATTCGCCGGATTTAAAAATATATTTCACTGTTGCGTAGTACTAACCCCGATTAACATACGTTATATTTTGTTCGGGTACAGAAAGAACTGTACCAATTTTTTTTAGGTAGATATATATCAGTTATGGGTAGCGTCAAGCAATATTATCCATGAGTGGCGTAAAATAATACTGTTCCTAATACAACAGTAGCAGGTACGGCAATCAAGAAAGAACTAGTTAGGAATACCTTTACCTAATGGAAGAATAATATACACGCGTTGATTATTTTTACTAAGGTGAATCAATTTTCGTCTCAAGGTCACGTCGAAGAACGAGGTTCTAACCACCTTATTTCTAATTAACAAAACATGACTGGATTATATTCCGAATAGAAGATGGCCTGAACTGTTCGGCGTCGTAAAAACGATTTCTGGGGATTTCAAGCTGTTTGAAGCAACTTTTCGCTATATTGGCTGGCAAGAGTATTCGTGGAAAGTAGAGCAAACTTGGCTCAGCAGATTTTATTTACATTGTTGTCTAGACAATATTCGTGCTTTGATTTTGATTACAAAGTTTAACGTATAGTAATTGCGCTGCAGTGTTGGAAGTTTTCTGATGTAAGATTTGGAGATGTAAAATATACAAATTTTGTTGGTTTTCCTCGTAGGTTGAAGTGGAATCTATATATTTTGAAATATAGTCAAGAGGTCAAACTATTGCATTATATTAATCCAGACCTGTCATACTATTAACTATTGGATTTCTCAAAATGGCTACCTTATTTAACAATCGATCGACAGATTGTCAATCAGTAGAGCTTTTTCTACCAATCTTGATCTATAACCAATTTTACAGTAGCAAGAAACCATTCAGATGCAATTTATACAAAAATACCACCTAAGACTTTATATTTCACCTTTATCATTCAAAAATACATCATTAACGTGAATTTTGAACACAATAATAATATAAAATGGCGTTAGATATTTTCAAAAGGGAGAATCAGGCTACATTTCCTGTCAACGTGACCTATTTATAAAGGGTGGAAAGGATACCCGTAATGAAAGCTTGTTCCTGGAACAAGCACAGTTCACAGTTTCTATATATTTATTTACATTGTTTGTCACACTTTGGGGTGAAAATAGTTCTATTTATCTTTTGGTAATAAAAAAATAAAAACCGGTCAAGTGCGAGTTGGACTCGCGCACGAAGGGTTCCGTACCATTATCTATGAAAAAAGTACAATAGGAATGGTCAAGTGTGAGTTACTTAAGTTGCACATTATTTCTAATAGATGGCGCTACTAGTAAACAATTTTGTAATTAATTAATATAAATCAACAGCCTTAATATTTTTTATTTTTTTTTATTTTAGTATTTGTTGTTATAGCGGCAACAGATATACATCATTTGTGAAAATTTCAGCATTCTAGCTATCACGGTTAATGTGATACAGCCTGGAGACAGACAGACAGACAGACAGACAGACAGACAGACAGACAGACAGACTGACAGACAGACAGACAACGAAGTCTTAGTAATAGGGTTCCTTTTTACCCTTTGGGTACGGAACCCTAAAAAGTGTTTTTGTGTAGAATTGGAATTTTTTTATGGTAAAGTTTATATTTCACTGTTTAGTTATTTATAAAGTTGTGCGTTTGACAAAGTCTATTCAAGTGGCCTGCAGGTTAAATCACCTAAATAGTGTCAGAGTTTTCTCAAATCTGCCTGACGGCTTCTGGCATTATAACAACGACTATTACTGGGTGCATTCGGGTAGTCCGGGTTTTATATGCCCTTCCAGGCACGAAGGTATAACACCATCAACTTCCAGACAACGGGTTGCTCTATACCAGCTTATAAAACCCACAAAGAAATTTCGGCCCGACCTGAAAAAGAACTCGAGACCTCGCGCACGGCAACGCTACGCGACTATTAGACCAACGAGGCAGGAATAATCACACTACTAAGTAGTAAATAATAGCTAGGAGTTAAAAAGGCCTAATGTGACACCATTGTGTACATAACAAAGAATAAGAATAACAACAGATATGACAGTAGAAGCCTGTATTAACCTCATTAGTCATAATTATATAAGTGTACAAAAGAGCACTTAGCCACGAAGAATTTATCAAAGTCTGTCCTCTAGCAAGCTTCGAAGAATGTTCATGTCTTTTGTAATATTATTATCACTTTATGAATAAAAGCCATTTGTGTTAATGTGTTTTTCTAGAAAGTATATGAAATCACACGCATTTTCCTAGAACATTTAGACCTAAATATAAATACTAATTTTGCTTAAATAAGAATACTTTCTACGTATTAGGTGTTGCCAAAAAGTACAGTTCTGGGAAAAAAGCTCAGGATCTCATGCTTTATAGTCGTTTTTGTGACCAATGTGTCAATGAGATAGACATTTCGTGGCACAAAGCTTTTAGTAAGTTAGTGAACTATTTTTAGTTTTTAGGGTTCCGTACCCAAAGGGTAAAACGGGACCCTATTTCTAAGAGTTCGTTGTCTGTCTGCCCATCTGTCTCCAGGCTGTAATACAGAATCCGTGATAGCTAGAAAGCTGAAATTTTCACAAATGATGTATTTCCTTTGCCGCTATAACAACAAATACTCAAAATTAAAAAAAACGTAAAATATTAAGGGGGGTCCCCGTACAGTAAACGTGTACAACCGCAAATTATAGATAATGGTTCGGAACCCTTCGTGCGCGAGTCCAACTCGCACTTGGTCGTTTTTTTATATGGATCTGCGTGTCTACTACTTGTATTATGAAAATCTTGCCATTGAATAATTATTGTTTTGTTATACTATTTTCTATGAACATAACACATTCTTTGCTCGCCAACTTTGTTGAAAATTCAGGCTAATTACAAAATGGTTGCTCTTTTTACTTCGTTACTTTGTTGGCCAGAGAACACCGTAAATTGATTGCGAAACTGAAATAAAGCAAAGCTTTATTTATATGTTGATTGCTTGCTATTCCTTATTAATTATTCATGTAATTACTATCAGTCCTCTCATCTTTTATTGAGATAATTTTAAAATTCCGAAATGAGGGAGTTAATTTCAGTTTCGAGTCTCATTTTTATGAAAATCTCATTTTAAACCAAATGTCAAATGTATATTGAGTAAAGAAATTAAATCATTTACAAGGCACGTTAATATTTAATGTATTTGCGATTTAAGACAGAATAATTAATAAATTAACTGTTTGATTGAACTTAATTTCAATTGAATGCCGGTGAATTAATTAAAGATTCACTGTTTAAATATGAAACTAAAGTAAGTGGTTATGTCTGTTTGTACGTATCAGAAAGAAATCTGTGAAACTTATTTTAGATTTTCATATACACTGTATTGCATAAAAAACCGAACAACCTAACAAAGTAGTAAGTACAGACGACAGCACATCAAGTTATCACAATCTGAAAATTTCTGCGATAGATTTTCAACCTTAACACAATAGTGATTAATGTTCGATTGGTAAAATTTGACAGATTCGTATATTTTGACCTGCTGTCGTCTGTAGGTACTATAGTACTAGCTAAAGGGCAAATATGTCCATAGATATCGTATAGCCTTTCAAAAATGAATTTCTAAACCACTATTATTTATTTATTACATACATAAATCAGACACAGTAAAAGCTATCCAATATTGATCAAATACTCCATTCAGAAAACTATTTTGTAATAAAACGACTACAGTTAGGGGCTCAATGAAAATATTTAGATTATTTTCACGGATTTTTTGTGTAACGTATTTCACGAGCGATGATTTATTAGACTTTTTATCTAACTCTGTTTTTTTTATTCAAAAACTTTCCAAAATTCCGTAGGTATTTAAAAGCAGTGGTGGATAAAGCTACATAAAAGGAATAAAAGCCTGTTTAGTTTTTTTTTATGGTAATCACACCGCTTTTATTGAAAAGCGGTATTACGACGGTTAAGTACGCCACTTCTTCTAAAATATGGTATATCTACAGATAATATTTTTTTCTATTCACTGTTTGAAAGAAGATTAATCTTCTTCTATAGTATAAAAATCACCTTCAATTTTTTCTGGTCATCGAATCACGCCTGAACGGCTGAACCGATTCTAAAATTAATTTTTTGCCGTGTTCGTTACAGTTATTAAGCTATAATAAAAATTGCCCGGAGAATAAATAAATAAAACGACACGGGTGAAACCGTAGAAAATAGCTAGCTGTCAAATAAAACTGCTCATTTCTTAACACATTCACTGAAAATTAAGTGGGTGTGATATACAATCTTAGCTGCGGAACCCTGAAAAATAAAACAGTAAAATGACCATTCCACCGAGCAAAGTATGCTAATAGAGATTTCATTATAATAAACGTTTATAAAAACCGACAATATTAGCATAATACTCAACAAAATTATATTTAATAACTGACTCGATGGTTCGTTGGAAGCCATTAATTCCTACTTGTTCGCGACTTTGTGAACTCAAGGATTATTTACAAGACTTTAATGTTTGGTCGTTTTTTATTACTTTGAGTGTAATATTGATATTGGGGTGCATTGGTTGAAGTTATTTAATAAATAATATTATAGCATTTATTGTCAACTCTTAGGGTACCTACTTGTGAATGATTTCACGTGAAGTATAGTTTTTGATTTAAGGTCAAGGAAAACATGTCGAGGAAACCTGGACTGTGAAGTTTGAAATCAGCAACCCGCATTGATCAAGCGTGGTGATTAATGCTCAATTCTTCTCCGTGTGACGAAGAAGCTTGTGCCTGGCAGTGAGACGATAAAAAGGCTGATTGTGAATAGGTAAATTACTATTAAGATTGCTGAAAAATTCGCGCTCGCTTCGCTCGTGTCTTAATTTGTTCATGTAGGTAATTGATCTTTAATTGGTCCCTTAACCTTTGATTTTCAACCACCACAGTAAACGCAGCTAACCGTTAAACCGTACACAAAATTGTTAACAGCGCCTCAAAATATTGTACCTGGCATATGTCACATCCTATGAAAGGTAAACTAACAAACTAGTATTCAAACTAGTTAGTGGTTTGTTTACATAGGTCGAGTGTAAAAGCCGCTAGAACGTCGTAACAATAATGGCGTCCAAGGCCGATTGTCGGCCACGGCGGCTGTTCTCATTATAAGGAGATCAGCCAGCTGTGCAGGACATATAGTGCACAAACATTTGCGCAGACACAGGTGCACTCCCTATTCCCTCACTCTTATAACCCGACGGGACGGCAATCCGACACGACCGGAGAGAGATAAGGCGCAGGACCGACATTAACGTGCTTTCATCAGTGTATCAATCACCAACTTCCAACTCCGGGCTGCTTTGTGAAAGTTTCTAAAACCCACAAAGCGATTTCGGCAGGAATCGAACCCGAGACCTCGTGCACAGCAGTCAGCTATGTGACAACTAGACCAACGAGGCAGTTTAAGTAGTACGTCGCAACGAAGGAGTGAACGAGCCTTCACTTAATTACTTTCAATACATCATACAATATTCTATCGGCGTGATTAATGATAACTGTCAGTCAATGCTGTTATTTATTTGAACTTTTATTTGTATGAAATATTGTGATATTCTTCGCAACGTTGAGTCGACTGTATCATATTTTTTCGTTATTTTTGTGTCATCGAATAGGGCGGTGTGAATTGTAATTGTTGTAGCGATTTAATTATTATGTAAATAAACTATTTTTATTGTGTGGTCTTACACAATTCCTTCTATTAGTTTTTTTTTTTCACACAGACATGAATTTTGGAGGAACAGTAATAGGCTGGTATAAAGTTTAATATATTTTGTGCGTGTCAATAATGATACGCTACTGTAATTGAATTTTGAAAAAAAAAACAAGATACCTACCGGGTTCAAAGTATATTTGATTGTTTATAAATTAGACCTATATGACACTCGCTGTTGCCCGCGGTTCCACTCGTGTCCTAAGGTAACTATTTCCCACATGCGGATAAAAATAGCCTGAGTCCTTTCACAGGCATATCTGTGTATTTACAGACGACAGCAGGTCAACGTAAACGAATCTGTCAAATTTTCATTGCGATAAGGTTGAAAATCGATCGCAGAAATTTGACAGATTGTGGTAACTTGATATGCTGTCATCTGTACCACATACCACTTAAATCTGTGCTGTAGTTTTGGCATGAAAGCCAGACAGACAGAGTAACTTTCGGATTTTTAGTACGTACTAGATTTCCATGATTACTTTTTCGAAGACATGATTGCTAATTGCCTCTAATTGTCAGTCAACACCTGGTTGTGGAATGAAACCAGTAGTTACAACGAGTATTGACAATTAATTACACAGTATACTGGGTAATGCCTGTATTTTATGTAAAGCGAACTAGATGTAGATGTTTCAACCCAGGTAATAAATCTATGTACCTATATACGAGTACCAACTTACGTCCTTCATGACAAGGAAGTCATGAGTACCTATTTGTCAAACTTTGATATCAAACAGTTGTTGAATCTACCTCAATCAATGTACCTCAGAGAGTGTCAGCAACCCCCTGCGGGACCCACTAGGACCAGAGCCTGTTGGGGCTGCGGGTTGTTCGAAAGAGTTACCGCGGCCCTGGCACACAAAGGGATCCCGAAAGGACACAGTGGGTTTTAGTCAGTAAAAGTCTGACACTCCCTCACGCTGTCACTCACAGCGGGAGGGGTCATTCTGATGATTTCCCATAGATAAAAAAAAATAATCTATCAATATTCTATAAATAGTACGTACAAAAGCTTAGAGACACCCCAAAAAAAAGTTAAGGGACATATTATAATGTATGTACCTACAGTACAGACTGTCGCCTGTTAGGTGTGTTGTACATCATCCTACCTCAATCTATCTTTCTACAATAGAATTTCAACCTTATCACAATAGTGAAAGGTTTATATTCGATTGGTAAACTTTGAAAAACTCGGGTGGCTTGCTGCCGTCTGTACAAAGGCTCAGAGAATCCATAAAAAATATAGACATATTATATTTTATGACTGAATGCGCTAACATAGCATTATTCGTTTAAAAAGCCCCACACCAAGCCTACTTAATAAAAAAATACGTGATACGCTTTTGTAATAAAGCTAGAAAATATAACCCCAAAAAGTTGAAAGACTTTCTAAATCACGGTTACACTACTACTCGATAATAGTCGATTAGGCGCATCGATTAGTTAACTCGCCGTTCGATTATCGACAAGCACTTACCATTCGAATCAAATAGCCTATTAGGGCCATACGTCTACAATCGCCTTACATGCGAACTATCGAATAATCCGATTGGGATTTTCGTAAAAGCTTATCGCTAGTGTGAACGTGACCAAGTTAAATCGATTTTAAAGTTTCCACCTTCGCACTCAATGATCGATTTCACGCCCTACTTGTGAAAACTTGGGACTGTCTTTCAGAAGTAACTTCATATGGTAAACTACGGCGAGTATACAGCGAGCATGCAATCCAATAAGTTAGTTATTTTGTTTGTTTGAACTTTTTATTCGAACTGAATTCAATTAAGCTGTGATTTTTTGTTTGCTTGATTTTTATAAAAGCGAATATCGAACTTTTTTTTAGGGTTCCGTACCCAAAGGGTAAAACGGGACCCTATTACTAAGACTTCGTTGTCTGTCTGTCGGTCTGTCTGTCTGTCTGTCTGTCTCCACGCTGTATCTCACTAACCGTGATAGCTAGAAAGCTGAAATTTTCACAAATGATGTATTTCTATTGCCGCTGTAACAACAAATACTAAAAATGAAAAAAAATATATTATGGGGCATGGGGTACGGAACCCTTCATGCGCGAGTCCAACTCGCACTTAGCCGGTTTTTATTTTATACTAGATTTTTCCCGTTAGTTCATCTGCGCTGAATGGTTACTTTCGACATATAAAACTAATGTATTCAAACATCTATATTGATTATGTGTGGAAACAAAAAACTCACACATTCCTGTATTAGTAAGAATCAAAACTATGTTGGTCTTTAAGGTACTACAAAAAATTTTTAAACGGGCGTTCATCACGTGTTTTTGAAAATGTTGTGTGGAGAATTTACTAAAACGTGTGACTAACGCGTGTTTACCATTTTTGTAGTAAGACCAGTATAGTTATTTCATTATCTAATCAAAATTAGAGTATAATATCATACCTATTTACTCGAGATGACTCCTTGATGACGTTCTGAAACTGTAACAAAATTGCAAAATTAGTTATTGTGCTTCCACCAGTGGAAATTGGGTTGTCGGGTTCGGAATTACGACTTGTATCCGATTATTGACTGAGCTATCCGCGAGCTATCCTCGAGTTATTACAGTGTATCTCTAGTAATCAAGAATCGATCTTGTGTAAGCTATTCTATCTCTCGAAGTATGGATAGTTATAGAAGATTTTTGACCCGTAAAATATTTGATAATGACCTTAGAAATGTCCCTACTTATTTGAGCAGTTTTAAATATTTAATTAAGCAGCTTTATTAACTCATTAATATACATGTAGGGGAGGTCTAAATAAAATCACTTTTTATACCACTTTTAGAATTTTAATTATGC
>NWSH02000329.1:5058726-5074126 GCA_002382865.2 Heliothis virescens | reverse complement strand
TGAAAAGTTTTATTTTTTTATCCCTTTCAGTGTTTTTTTGTGAAGTCGGTTTTGTTTTTTTTAGTATTTAATCTTTGGTTTAAAATTTTAATCCTAGTCTCTACTACTAAGATTTTCACTGATCAGTAGGTCTGTACAATTTTAAGAATTAAGATGTAAAAAAACCTCCTGGCAAACTAACTATTTTATTTATTTATTACTATTACAAACAATTTTTTCTTAAATCTACCTTAATTCTATGCCCCATAAAACCGCTTGTACGGTTGTTCAAACTTGTATTTGAAAAGTTCTAGTAACTATATCACATAATTAACACTACTACAAAGTAAATAAGGAGCAAAATCAACATTAATAATGATGCGGGACGAGACACACAACACTTTAAACGATGAAGCGAGCAAAAAAGCTAAAGAAGATAAAATTTCAATGTCACGGTAACATTCCACCTAAAGGTATTCTAAATGTCCCACAAGTAACCCAAAGTCAACGCTATCTAACCTCAAGAACCTACGAATATTTTAAAGTTCATTCGCCGACAAATATTTTACAAAGAGTAAATTGTTTTCACGGGAAATTGTTTTCCCTGAAATATCTGTCTTTTGTATTCACAGAATTTTTCATTGATCACAAAAAGGCATGTGGGTAAGGTCGGGTAGCGTCATTCAAACATGAATAACTCAAAATTTGAAGTCAAATCCGACCTTAAGATAGATTTAAGACCGCACGAGGGCCCTCTAGGGTAGTGCGGTGGGAAAATCAGAAAACTTTTTGCTCTATGTCTAGTGTTTCGAAGTAGTTTGTTATTCACCGGCCGGCCCAAACAGTTTCATAGCACATACAACTTTATTCCACATAGCAATAAAGGCGTATGTGCGCTCGTAAAAATATTCTCTTTGTAAAAAATGTTTCGCTGTGAAAAACGTTATACCTATCGAATAAAACACTCGCGAAAATAATTAACTAAAAGCATCCAACGATGAATAAGACCAGTATTTGCAGTAACATTTTACGTATATGCAATTTGAATGGGGGAAACATGTCAACAAAATATATACAAGTTTTAACAAGTTGCTCAAAGTTTGGTGATGAGATGCGAGTTGATATATTCTGTTGTTGAAGGCTCGACATCTAATTATGTACATGTAATAATGTTATTTGATATAACAACTAGCTTGTGGTCGCGATCCCGTCTGCATGGATTTCGGAGAGCGAAACGCGAGATAAATGACATACCTTTCCAATAACAATGTGGTTAGCATATTTTGGCAAGGTGAAGTTATACAAACATTATCAGTAGAAGAATAAGAGGTCAAGCTCTCAAAAAAACAAACACGTCAAATAAAACAGTGTAAAGCAATAACGAGTATCATAAGAGAAAATATTTTGTCATACCACAAAAATATACTATAAATATTCCCCCAACTAAATTCATAATTTATTTTGCCGTATCTTCACCATTTTTTTTCATTTCATCGTTTTAGGCCTATTTGAACCAACAAGATAATCGTCTAATTAAGAAAAACTGCTGTTTAAAAAATATATCTGCAATACTTGAAGGTTAGCATTTGTCTTTGAACTTTTGTTCCTAAACAATTTATTGCCAAAGGAAGGTTATTTTAGGAAGGTTTTTTAAGGATAAGTAATTTTAGGTTAAAAATTCCTTCTTAATAAAAACATTCGCTGTTAACCGAGTGATCCGAGTCCGTAAACGATTGTCAGTGAAATTGGGCCATAGTCTCAGTCTTTCAAACATTTATTTCGTGTGACAATCCTGTACGCATCTGGCTTGCAGTGTCGTTGACACGAAACAATTAGTTGCAGGACTACGCTGACAAATTAAAAATTTAAACTAAGAGGCGGCGAGTGGCGGCTCAGAGAATACGAAGCGTCGTTTTGTAACTTCATTTGCTTAAAGAAGATACCCGTATAATGAGGAAATTTTATAAAGTTAGTACCAGGAGAAATTGTATTCGTTTCTTGGGGCATTGTTGTTGAATGAATAATGCTGATCAGTTAGTGCCTTTTCTGTTCCGCGCTTGTTATATTTGTTTTACAAATAATAACATCAATACATACATAAATAATATCTACTACTCGCTAAACTGATGACAAAATATTTATGTGTTAGATAGCCCCTTGTCGAGGGAAGCGAATTTTTATCCGGGTGCGCGAAGTTGCTCCTCATGGTGCGGAATAAATTGGCTGACGGCATCTTGCATACATATACGTAGTAACGTGAAATTAACCATTAATTTGAGAGTTACTCACACTCGGTTCAAAATTATGAGAACAAGAACAGCGAGAACATTCAAGTACCTTTCATAATAACGAAGATACTTTCGTTATTATGAAAACAAAAAGCGTTCAATGTTTTCTATACCATAATTATTCGAAAACCTTTACAACAGTCACGTCGACCCCATAAAAATGAATGAATATATCTATGTATTGTTACAAAGTAAAACATAGAGTGAAAGTATTTATTATAAGTGAAATATTGCGTGGAAACGGCTAAAGGGGAGAAATAACTATACATTGCGCGAAGAAAATTGTCCCCGGGTACGCATATTAATTAAAACTCCACCTGCTTTATCGATATAAGTTAATAACAATGCGTACGGAATACGTAATTAATTTATGAGGCGCCAGCACAATCAGCAATTGGCTTCAGCAATGCTGGCGCCCAGGGAATTGTATCTCGGCGCCCTATTTTAACGAATTTACAACGTATTTCTAAATCTGGTGACGGAGTAATGATGATTTGGTACCATAAATGTGTGTCACGTAGAGTATTTATTTAGGAAATGACGATATTCATAAAACCGTTTATGTGGAGGACGGAATGTAAAAAAAACCGGCCAAGTACGAGTTGGACTCGCGCACGAAGGGTTCCGTACCATTATCTATGAAAAAAGTACAATAGGAATGGTCAAGTGTGAGTTACTTAAGTTGCACATTATTTCTAATAGATGGCGCTACTAGTATACAATTTTGCAATTAATATAAATCAACAGCCTTAATAATTTATTTTTTAAAATTTCTAGTATTTGTTGTTATAGCGGCAACGGATATACATCATTTGTGAAAATTTCAGCATTCTAGCTATCACGGTTAATGAGATACAGCCTGGAGACAGACAGACAGACAGACAACGAAGTCTTAGTAATAGGGTCCAGGTTTACCCTTTGGGTACGGAACCCTAAAAAACATACACATTACAGTATATTTAATAATCAGTGTCATTAATCAAGCTATTTATATTTTAAAACAACAATCAATGAAATCACCATTAATTCTATTTCAAACACAATTCAAGGTCGACATATAGAGTGGTACCAAGTACAAATCGATAGCTTCTAGCTACTAATCTCGATGGGGCACAACTCTATTCCTTGGGGATGGTGTGCCATGCATTTTCGAACTAATAAGGTTAACTGTGGCTTAGTCTGGTAAGTTGCCAGCGTTAATATTAGAAATAGTTCATAGAGAATATCTTAGTAGAAGTCCAAGTTTCGTCCGCTATGGACCTTATTATATGCGTGTAAAATTTGAAATGGATAAGATGACGAAAAAGCTATTAAGTTTTATCACCGACAACATGAACTACTGTTTTTCTTACAACAACTGTTTACTTTGACAATTAAACGTGATAATTAATTGTAAAAAGTTGTTTTAAAAAAACTGACATTAACATTACCAAGATTACATTGTTTTCAAAGTTTCAGTAACAAAACGTCCATCTTCAACATACGTAATCATAAACTGTTGCGCTACACCAAAACAGGCTGACAGATTCCAACTCAAATGATCACACAGATTTACCCCTTTGCAACACTTAACGTTTATCATATCGACCTTTGAGTCGCAATAAAGATAAAAATCGCGAGAACTACTCTAACATAAGTACTCCAAAACTGTGTATTACATGTCACGAAGACGTAGGTTGCGTGCCTACAACAGTCGTGACAAAAATATTACATAGCTTTGTCTTGCCGTCAGAAACAGTAATGATGTGTCTAACGTTAGGACAGCGAGCAAAAAATTGATGTTTTGTGTCTGTCTGTCAACTTAACTAGACTGAGATACGCCCTTTTTCGTCGCACTTGAGCCACTGTTCAGCGTTCCTTAATTCCCACTAGATGGATTATATAAACTGATTCATGTAGCTTTTGATATGAGAAAGAATTTTCAAAATACGCCCAATAGTTCCAGAGATATAGAAACAAAAAGATTACACGTCAGATATGCTATTTTGGAATTTACAATATTAACCTTTCCGCTGCAAGATTGAAATGATGTAACTGCCATCGAAAGTTCACGTGTTGTAACATTTGGGGCTACACTCCAGTTTGTGTTACGTAAGGGTTAAGGCGTTTCGTTGTGTATTTTTAGCATATTTTAAAGACATCGTCAGTTTGTCATGTATAAGCTATATATTTGTTTACTCTGTTGACAGTTTACTTACTTTATCACTTTGATGATCAAGCTTAACAAGTTTCAATTAATAAGGATTGGTATTTTAATACACGGGTAAGATACATTGATATATGCAAACTTAGAACTATCGGTTATACACTACATATTTAAAGCCAAATTCATTTGCTGACCTCGAAGTTTATTCTTCATATTATATCAAATTCTCACATAATTAACACGAGTTTTTCTTAATGAAGATAATTACTTATAACTGGTATATTAATCAAGAGTTGATTTATAGTTTTTTAATAGATACTACCTGTCACATATAATAAGTGAAATACTAATTAACCTTTAAACCTTCTAACCATTTGTCAATCAGACTTTAAACACTTAATGAGCAATTCTTAGTTTACAATTTTTTACTAAGTTTTAATTAATCTAGCATTGAAGTTCTAGACGAACCGCGCTTGACTATTGTAACACAATGAAAGAAAATTATAGTGTAAGTGTACCTACGTTAATGACTACAATTCATTCGTTCACAATCCATTCTTACGGACTTAATGATGTGGGAAACAGCTCGAAAAATGCACTTACATTAAAATAAGTTGGACAACAATGTAATAACGTGTTTGCAGTCGTTTGAAACGCATATGTTATGTTGGTACTAACTGCAAAGAAAATAGTTGACAGGTAAATAATGAACTCGTGCTCAGTACCTGTAAAAGGGATGCTCTTATATACCTTGTAGCACCGTCTCTCTCTTGAACTAGGATGAGAAAAATAGTTCTAAAGTGCAATATTATTAGGCCGATACACGTAAGTACTGTCATAATTAAGTTATTAAGCGTCAATTCACACCGAGACGCGACGCGACGCGACGCTGCACGCAGATTTTACATAGAGCGACTCAAAATATACTTTATTCACTACGCGAAATGATACACATTTAATTGTAAGAATTTAGATACGTCGCGCTGCACCTCGAGACGCCGCGCGGCGCCGCGCGGCGCAGCGCGGCGCAGCGCGACGCATCTTGACGCAGCGGTGACGCGCGGCGTACAAGATCGGTGCTGCATCTCGCGATTTGCTTTGTTTTCAAGATACGTCTCGCGACGCCGCGAGGCGTCGCGCTGCACCGCGCGGCGCCGCGCGGCATCGCGCTACATCAAAGCCGCGTCGCGTCGCGTCGCGTCTCGGTGTGAATTGACCCTTAGGTTCAGTCACAGCTCGCAAGAGGCTCTTAGCATAAAAAGTAGACCCATGATTCACTTCGGCATTCATCGAGGCAGGATATCAGCAGGAATGACTTGCAGAAATTGAGGATAATGACGTTATAAAAAAGCTTTACTACACCAAGCAGCAGTACAAAATCTTGAATTAATTGAATAGTCAACTCGTTCAATTAATTATCTAAAACTGGATCTCAAATCGTAACAATGAATCAACTTGTGGTTAGGTCTGTTTGCTATCCTATTCTACCTACAGTACCGTAATATAGATTCAGTGAGGACAATTTGTAATGAATTGACGTTATTACGTTACCACTTACACAACATCAAACGAAGGCCGTGTTAGAGGCACATCAATTTAGTACAAACCGCGGCAAACATTGCTTAACCGCGGTGATCTATCGATCTTATCTCACGACCGCCCCGAGAGAAAAATAATCCAATATTGTCGAGAAATTAGTCGGCAAACGAGCGAAAGCTGCTTAACGTTCCCAAAAGTTGTTTCCATCGATAATCGATAACATTAAATTTTAGTTAAGACATTTTATTTGAGTTAAAAATGCGTTAAGTGATTTATATGGCGTTCTTCGTTATTAATCTTGATTCTGACGCCCCGCTTTGAGATCAAAGATTCCGGTCCTATTGAAATAGCCCGTAGCCCTTTTTTTACGATGAGCTTCCAAATTTCTAATTAATTCATCAGGTCGTAGCATTATATAAACATTATTGCGTGCGTTTCGACACTGTTGGTCTGTTACTATCGAAGTATCGGCACCGACAATCGTATGTATTACGAATGATACAGATAAACTTAGCTTTGCTGCCTGAAGTCTGAAACTAAATATTTTGACATAGAGTTCATTCAAGTGTCAAATTCTAAGCAAATGCTTACCAACCAAAATGTGAACTTAGCCGCTAATGAATAAGATTTCTTCCGTAACAAAGGGTTCACTGAAGCAAACCCTAAAGGCATATTTATTCCAATTTTATTGTGTATCCTAGATGTAATGTAAGGATTCCAGGAGCGCTGAGTTATGACGTATTGTAGGAAAGCGTGAAATAGCGACACACAGAATTCCGGCACAGAATTCATGGTAGTACTGAATTCGCGATTTTATTTGACACTAGATTCTGCCAGCGACATCGTTCGCGGATCATGTCGCTTATGCCAGCGACAACGGGTCGTCATAATCAAAGATCTTTTTCTTCACTGCTCTGCTCCTATTGATTGTAGCGTGATGAAAAGTATACTATAACCATCTCAGGAGTATGAATAATAATTGTACCAAGTTTCGTTAAAATCCGTCCAGTAGTTTTTGTTTCTATAACGGTTATACAGACAGAAGACAAAAATTGTACTGATTGCATTTTTGGCATCCGTATCGATCCCTAATCACCCTCTGATAGTTATTTCGGAAATATATTTCATGTACAGAATTTACCTCTCTACAGATTTATTATAAGTATAGATATAGATTACATTCTGAAGTTATACCTTACGAATTACGTGAACATGTTTTATTATGTACGAACTCGTGTTAATTTTGGTGGGAAAGTCGGTTTTAGTTGGCTGACAAACCTTTGTCCTCTAGGGGGTAGTTTGGGCTTATGGAGGTCAGGGTAGTCGTGCCGAATATACAGTTTTACAGGTATGGTCACTGGTCACGTCATGTGAACGTGGATTCCTTGAGGATCACCCTGTAGATGAGTTTTTGTGGGTGATTTTAAGGTGAATGCGACGACTAGAAGCGGGAAATTCAAATATAAAATGGTTTAAATTGTAAGAAGTTTCGGAGTTAAACAAGGACATCACAAATTACTTTGTGTTAACTTAGGTAAAACATGAAAAAACCATTTTATATTTGAATTTCCCGCTTCTAGTGGTCGAATGCACCTTAAGTAGATTTGGTCTACAGAAAGTTAGGTATTTGTTAGCCAAGCTGAGTTTTACATCAATTTGATATTGATTCGAAAGTGAGTACTTATGTAGTTGGATTCGGAATTTGTAATTTTTTCAATTGGTATATTTAAAGTCTTGACATTTTTATCCTAGACACTTAAAAAATAAAGTCATAGTTTTTAGTCTGGAATTAATGTATGATGAAAAAATATTTTACTATTATTTTTGCTCTCTTGTAAAACTTGGTTTCGTGTCTTACATTTCAGTATTCGTTATCTACAGTAATATATAAAGCTGAAGAATTTGTTTGTTTGTTTGAACGTGCTAATCTCAGAAACTACTGGTCCGATTGGAAAAATTCTTCCAGTGTTAGAAAGCCCATTTATCGAGGAAGGCAATACTTACATACATTTACTTTTTATCCGGGTGCGCCGAGTAGTTCCCACAGGACGCGTGTGAAGCCGCTGGCAGAAGCTAGTTAAAACTTAGTATCGTATCTCACTAAAACCATCTCGGACTTGGGCATCAAGTTATATCATTATAACATTCGCGCTTTTAACCAACATACCAATATAGAGGTGATTAAAACCTGCTAGTTAAGTAATTTTTTATAGCCGCCGGACATACTTGACCCCTTTGATTGGTTTCGATAAAAAGTTTGTCAAAAAACCTAAGGATTTAAGGCCAAGGCAACTAATAATGAATTGTATGTTCTGACAGTCACTTGTATATAAAAAAACCGGCCAAGTGCGAGTTGGACTCGCGCACGAAGGGTTCCGTGCCATTATCTAGGAAAAAAGTACAATAGAAAGAATGAGTTACTTAAGTTGCACATTATTTCTAATAGATGGCGCTACTAGTATACAATTTTGTAATTAATTAATATAAATCAACAGCCTTAATAATTTTTTTTTTTTAATTTTTAGTATTTGTTGTTATAGCGGCAACAGATATAGGTACATCATTTGTGAAAATTTCAGCATTCTAGCTATCACGGTTAACAGCCTGGAGACAGACAGACAGACAGACAGAAACGAAGTCTTAGTAATAGGGTTCCTTTTTACCCTTTGGGTGCGGAACCCTAAAAAACTAGTTTTGACCTCCTACCTATTGTGGTTTGGTAGTGTATTGAATGAAACGTGTTTGTTAGAATGATGTAGCTCAGATGTGTGGCTGCCGGAAATTATAATAGTCTTACGTAATTGAGAAAGTATCGATAAAACTTGAATCTTTTAGTGTTTACAATAATTTGGTATGACAAACATAGGAAGTGATCAATTTTTAGGGTTCCGTACCCAAAGGGTAAAACGGGACCCTATTACTAAGACTTCGTTGTCTGTCTGTCTCCCTCCACGCTGTATCTCATTAACCGTAATAGCTAGAAAGCTGAAATTTTCACAAATGATTTATTTTAATTGCCGCTTTAACAATAAATACTAAAATTCACAATAAACGTCTGAAACTGCAAATTATAACTTTGTTATTCATACATTTGTATGAAAAATAAAGTTATTTTTTGCTGTCCGAAAAATGATTGTATTTTGGCTAGTTATAAGTATATTTATAACGGTACGGAACCCTTCATGCGCGAGTCCAACTCGCACTTGGCCGGTTTTTTTTGTTTATATCAAGATTTTTCTCTGTAAAATACTGTGCTGTAATATTGAAATATCCTATACTTACAATTAATCATTCGCCATATTGTTCTTTGGTAACAAGGCTATATTTTATAAGTAACAACATAACAGCTGAACTGAACTATTTCTGTTGTTTGGCATACAAATCACAGGCAACGCCTATTGCCACATGCCTATTTGCAATTTGGAATACAACCCATTGAGCGTTTCCTATTTAATAGTTATTATCGGGAGATTACAATACAATTGATTAAACCTAATTATAACAACACTCCGCTTCCATTAATTTTGAACTATTGACACACAATTATGTTCTAAATAAATTATGTATTTAGTTACTTGTCATGCGAACTAACAGGCTATTTGAATTATTAATTACATAACGTACTTACGGTCATTCACACGTTATTGTCGATAAAAAACGGTCGGTAAAACTTGGTAAAAAATATTAAGTTTCCTACATAAAAAGTCGAGAGGGCCTTGTAGAGTTCGCGGGTTCGATTACAGGTCAGAAAGACCTTAAAAAAATTTAATGTGTTCTGTTATATTTACTTTGTTTCTTGAAGAAAGAAAACCTGGACTTATAAAGTCTGAAGTCGCCAATCCGCCTTGAGCAAGCGTGGTGGTTGACGCTCATTCCTTCTCTATGAGAACAGGCTGTCATGAAGTACATACAATACAAATGTTGATGATGATGATGACATAGTTAGGAATATCAAGTTTTTTTATTTATGAAGGGCTTTTTAGGGTTCCGTACCCAAAGGGAAAACGGGACCCTATTACTTAAACTTCGTTGTCTGTCTGTCTGTCGGTCTGTCTGTCTGTCTGTCTCCAGGCTGTATCTCATTAACCGTCATAGCTAGAATGTTGAAATTTCACAAAAAAATAAAAAATATATATATTAAGGCTGTTGATTTATATTAATTAATTGCAAAATTGTAAGTATACTAGTAGCGCCATCTATTAGAAATAATGTGCAACTTAAGTAACTCACACTTTACCATTCCTATTGTACTTTTTTCATAGATAATGGTACGGAATCCTTCGTGCGCGAGTCCAACTCGCACTTGGCCGGTTTTTTATGTTTTCCCATCGATAGGTGGTCCTACCTAAATATTAGTTACTAATGTACCTACTTCTAAATAATAGCCATTAGTTTCTTGCTATAGTATTTTGGCAAAGCCAGCGGCTTAGCAACATTTTAAAATATATTTAAAGACCCTTTTGTATACTTTCCTCCTTCGTACCTTATTTCATTTTGATAACTTTACTTTTTCTTTCAAGTGAGTTGTGTACTAATTTATTTGTTACTTTGAGAGACCGTTACATAAAAAATGTTCTTAATTATGTACATGAATTCTTGTTCGAAAAACTTTGATTTTTTGTCATATTGTACTAACATGATCTTTGGCCTCAAGCACATAGCTTCATTATGTTTTTTTGTTTAACTTTGTAAAAACGTTGCTTACTTTGATTAATTTATTATTTTAAAATAATAAGAAATGATAGATGGCTATTTTAAGAGATTTAACAAACCTCAAATTATTAAATTCTTCTCTTACTTACAATATTTATATATTTTTTTAAAACATTACAGATACAATGAATTTTTGCTGCGTTTTCTTCAAAAAATATTTACCTATACATGTTACCTATTTAGGAACAAAGTAGGCATGAACACGACCTACCATAAATCCCCCAAAACGTAAACAAAGCCGTGAACTTGAATAAGGCGTAGGTACGTAATATAATATAACAAATAAATAGTAAAGGCCTAATCACCGGTAGCTTGAACCCTGCTCACGATAACGGCGGTGTTACCTATCTATACCTACTACATATCTATATCTGTACTAATATTATAATCTATACTAATATTATAAAGCGGAAGAGTTTGTTTGTTTAGTTGAACGCGCTAATCTCACGAATCAATGGTCCAATTTGAAAAAATCTTATAGTTTTAGATAGGTCATTTATTGAGGAAGGCTACAGGCTATTTTATCCGTTTGCGCCGAGTAGTTCCCAAGAGACGCGGGTGAAACTACTAACGGAAGCTAGTTTTTTTACATTCACTCTGTTTTCGTAAAAAAAAATGTGTGAAAATGAATATAAAGAAGTGCAACAATAAAATAACAGAATACGTGTTAGCGGTTTAAACTGCGTCTATAAATAGGGCTGTCGCTCCAGCTTGTGGACGGGTAAAGTGTAGCTCGTGTCTCGCTGTTGGTTTGTTTACGCGCCGTGTACGCTCAGGTTTGCTGGGGTAATGTGCGACAATTTTATTTAATAAATGTTTTAAATTAAGGTATTTTTTTTTAATTTGAAAATAGAATAGAATTTGGAGGAGAAAAATTACAGAATACTTTATATACACATCATTTTTTAGGGTTCAGTACCCAAAAGGGTAAAACGGGACCCTATTACTAAGACTTGGCAACTCGCACTTGGCCGGTTTTTCCAACACTCGTGTGAAATAAAATCACTACACACACTAAGTATGGTTCAATGATATTTATCATTTGTAGATAGCATACCTACTCACAGACGTACAAAATACTGTTGCATTATGGTCATGGCACATTGTACCGGCACGGTCACGGCACAGCAAATAACGTGTCATTTAAATTTGAACATTAAATCGTATGACGTATGATATATTTCATAACGTCAATACAAAAAAGCCAACGGCGGGCTGTCAGCGCGCGGTTTCCTATCTAACAACTCACGTTGTTATGAAATATATCATACGTCATACAATTTAATGTTCAAATTTAAATGACACGTTATTTGCTGTGCCCTGACCGTGCCGGTACAATGTGCCATGACCCTTAAACATAGAATTTTGACATTAGCCTCATACAAGTAATGTCAAATCCTTATCTCTAGTAAGCAAAACAACAGAAAGACTATTGGGAATGGTCGTAAACTTTACAATCAAATAAAGAAAATTTCGCTTACCCTAGAAAATTAGACATGATTTCCAATAACTCAAAAAGAACAAACTTATTGCTCACAAAACCTTGTAACAGCTACTTATTGAGTAATCTGTGACATAAAACAATATTGGACACTGACAGCCCTAAAATGAAAAGAGCTTTAAAACGAAAGCGCTAAATCGATTCAATTTTAATTTGAACTTCGTGTTCTACGAAGTATTAAGTAATAGAATTAAGTTATTTACGGCTTCATAAGGCTGAAAAGTTTTATCAAGTAATTAAGTTATTTTGATCGTATTTAAATAATAATTTTGCAACTTCCCGCGGTTTTTGAATTGTGAAACAAAGATGATGGGGAATAATACCTCGATAAAAAGCGCTTTACGTACTTAACGGCCAGTTTTAGAGCTTGCAGAAAAGTTGTAGATAGCTATGTGATTGATAATGCCATAGAAGTGTTTTTATATAGGTAGAACTTTATCCGGAACGGGCCCAAGAGTATAATCAGCCTACTGATACTCGTATCATAAAGGCGAAAGTTTATAATATGCATGAATATATGGACGTTTATTTCTCTGTGACGCAAAAACTATGTATTTTGATGAAACTTGGCAGTAATATAGCTGCATTTTATCCATGTCTAGGAAGGAGTTACCTCAGGCTACGGCTACAACTCCTAGTGTCATGATAAACTGTACATCTTAATCTCATGTCAGTGACGTCACAAATCAAATGTCACACTGGTACCTAACGCGTACGATAATGTCAGCGTACATTACACTTAATTAAGTGTCTAAACACACTATGCCGAAGAAACGCCTGCAATGCTATTTGAATTACTGACGACACATAATGCCGAAATTACGTTGCGTTATAGCGTACAGCCGAACTTCGGTCGGGCGTAAGTTCAGCGACAATTCGGCGGCAACGTATTACGTGCGCGAACGAAGTTCGGTTAGATCGAACATTGAATATACCTACACACAAGATTGCGCAACTGAATTTCTGCCGCGTAAGTTCTGCACTTATGGTGTGTCATATCAGCCGAATACGTTGGAACGTAAAATCAGCCGCGGAACTTCGGTCGCGTACGTTCGGCATAGTGTGTATAGACACTAAAGCCTTAGTCACCTGTATATTTTAGTAGGTACGCAAAGTAACTACACAGAATGACTGATTTACTAACATCATCAGTTCATTTGCACACCTAATTACAAAGAGATTAATTGATTGAATTAATCATCAATTGAGCTGTAATAATTCCATTATGGTTGGTAACTTTTTACCTAGAGAATTGATCACAGAGCTTGGAAGTTTTTCAAGACGTTTCATTTATCAGAAATGTCTGTTATATTTCTAGTAAAAAGCGGGTATAGACGAGCTTAATGCAGTCATTATTTCTATTGTTGTTGTTTTTATTTAATATTTTTCTTTCTTAGTGATTTAGAAGATAGACTGGGAATTGGATGTTATTTCTTAAAGGAGGACCCGAGAGAAAAATATCGTAAGTCATTATCATTATCAATCTTACTTAAGATATTTTTAGGGTTCCATACCCAAAGGGTAAAACGGGACCCTATTACTAAGACTTCGTTGTCTGTCTGTCGGTCTGTCTGTCTCCACGCTGTGTCTCACTAACCGTGATAGCTAGAAAGCTGAAATTTTCACAAATGATGTATTTCTATTGCCGCTATAACAACAAATACTAAAAATGAAAAAAAAAAATATTTTGGGGCATGGGAACGGAACCCTTCATGCGCCAGTCCAACTCGCACTTGGCCGGTTTTTTAACTAGTTCCTGTCAGCGGTGTCACATGTGGGAACTAACTTCACGCATTTGGTTAAAATACTAACCAAACCAATTTGATAAATGGGTTATCCAAATCAGATTTTTTTATCGCAACAGCATGGATATTAACGCATTCAAATAAACTTTTCAGCTTTATTATATTAGTAAAGGTTATACCGAAGCTCAATAAAGCAAAACGAGCAGCAACTCTCATATGTTCTAGAATTTTCTTTTTCGTTCGACAACTTCAATACAATGACCCATTTCCTCAGCAAAATGCCTTGCAATTGAGTGCACAACAGGTTGAAAAATGTATTGCTATACTTGACTTTTTAAGCTACCGTGTGCTTCTGCGGAATTCAATAACCTATCTATCTGTTGATTTAGTTACTAGAGATAGGAATTTGACATAACTTGTATGGCGCTACTGTCAAAATTAAATCTCTGGTACGCAAACGGATAGATAGATAGGCTATTGATAACGGCTATAAATCAGTCGTTTATCTATAACTAGCGACCAGCACCGGCTTCGTCTGGGTGCAATTAAAAATCTCAAAAGTAACAGTACTTCTCCACTATTTAATGGACATTAATATACATAATAAATTTTCTTCTTCAATCATTCTATCTATTAAAAAAGCCGCATCAAAATGCGTTGAAACAAACAGGGATATATTTAAGTACAGACGACATAAACACAACGCCTCATAAGGGGATACCGCACGATCTCTTTTGAAGCGGCATGCCTCCTAGCCGGATCCCCACCATGGGACTTGGAAGGAAAAGTCCTCGCGTCACTCTATACATGGCGCGAGGAAGCGGTGGAACGGGGCGAGCACCTCGCCCCTCGACTTGTCGAGGCGCATAGAGC
The DNA here is from genome assembly GCA_002382865.2 of Heliothis virescens. Lineage (NCBI taxonomy): Eukaryota > Metazoa > Arthropoda > Insecta > Lepidoptera > Noctuidae > Heliothis > Heliothis virescens. Next base: position 5,059,342 of record NWSH02000329.1, on the reverse strand, counting down.
AGAGCTCCACCAAGTCCTGGTGGCGGAATGGGAGCAGCGACTTGCGCGACCCACGGCAGGGCACGCCGCGATTGCGGCGGTAAGACCCGTCATGAAGGAGTGGCTGGAGAGACGCCACGGCGCCCTCAGCTTCCGGCTGACGCAGGTTCTTACCGGACATGGGTGTTTCGGAAAGTTCCTGTGTCGCATAGGCCGGGAGCCCACGCCCGAATGCCACCACTGTGGCATCTGCAGCGAGGACACGGCGCTACACACGTTGACGGAGTGTCCAGCCTGGACAACGCAGCGCCGTGACCTGGCGGCGGTAGTCGATGCTGCGGGAAATCTTTCGCTGCCGGCCGTCGTTTCCTATATGGTCGGCAGCGAGGAAGGGTGGAATGCCGTCGCCTCCTTTTGCGAGGATGTGATGGCTGCAAAGGAGGCGGCGGAAAGGGAGAGAGAAGCTGTTACCTCTCTCCCCGCCCGCAGCAGGCGGAGTGGGCGCCGCAGGGTGGCTGATCTCCGGCCACCATAGGGCGCGACCTGCGGGCGATAGACTAGGGGCGTCTGTCGCCCGAACAGACACAGGTCCCAAGACGGTGGCGTAGTGTTGCGCGCGCCTCTTGATATTGGAGTA
>NWSH02000329.1:5045243-5056008 GCA_002382865.2 Heliothis virescens | reverse complement strand
TCGCGCTTGCTGCCCAACCTCAGGGGGCCCAACACCTCCTGCCGGAGGCTATACACGGGGGTCGTGCGGTCTATGGCGCTTTACGCCGCGCCAGTGTGGGCGAACACCCTGACAGCCCGCAACCTCGCAGTGCTTCGAAGGCCACAGCGAGCAATGGCCATTAGGGTCATAAGGGGATACCGCACGATCTCTTTTGAAGCGGCATGCCTCCTAGCCGGATCCCCACCATGGGACTTGGAAGGAAAAGTCCTCGCGTCACTCTATACATGGCGCGAGGAAGCGGTGGAACGGGGCGAGCACCTCGCCCCTCGACTTGTCGAGGCGCATAGAGCAGAGCTCCACCAAGTCCTGGTGGCGGAATGGGAGCAGCGACTTGCGCGACCCACGGCAGGGCACGCCGCGATTGCGGCGGTAAGACCCGTCTTGAAGGAGTGGCTGGAGAGACGCCACGGCGCCCTCAGCTTCCGGCTGACGCAGGTTCTTACCGGACATGGGTGTTTCGGAAAGTTCCTGTGTCGCATAGGCCGGGAGCCCACGCCCGAATGCCACCACTGTGGCATCTGCAGCGAGGACACGGCGCTACACACGTTGACGGAGTGTCCAGCCTGGACAACGCAGCGCCGTGACCTGGCGGCGGTAGTCGATGCTGCGGGAAATCTTTCGCTGCCGGCCGTCGTTTCCTATATGGTCGGCAGCGAGGAAGGGTGGAATGCCGTCGCCTCCTTTTGCGAGGATGTGATGGCTGCAAAGGAGGCGGCGGAAAGGGAGAGAGAAGCTGTTACCTCTCTCCCCGCCCGCAGCAGGCGGAGTGGGCGCCGCAGGGTGGCTGATCTCCGGCCACCATAGGGCGCGACCTGCGGGCGATAGACTAGGGGCGTCTGTCGCCCGAACAGACACAGGTCCCAAGACGGTGGCGTAGTGTTGCGCGCGCCTCTTGATATTGGAGTACTACGGCCGCTGGTGACGGCCGCAGAGGGTGACGGGGCCCGCCTCGAACATCTGGCGGGCCAATACCTGTCGGGGGTGCGGAAGAATGCTTCGGCGATACCCGTGCCCTCGACAAAAGGTAATTGGAGGCAACACCAGGTGGGTTTTTAGCCGGTAAGAGTCCGGCACACCCCTCCACCGACCCCAGGTGGAGGCCAGTCCATGAGGATTTTCCCCCTGATAAAAAAAAAAAAAAAAAAAAACACAACGCCTGAAAAAAATACAAACATCGGAATAGAGAACCTCCTTATGAAAAGTGAATTAAAATCAGATTGGACTAAACCTTACATTATTCTTTTATTCATAAAAGTCAGCAGTTGAATTCGCAAAGTTAAATTACATTTCACTCTCAACTATCCTCTCTTTTGAACTAATTTTCTTAAGCTCAGAATAATGTCAACTTGAAATCAAGCGCTTTTAAATTATATGACCTAAATATAATGCCACAAATACAGGCCACTTTATAAATACCTAGAACAAGTCCACAGCTAAATTACGTGAACAAAAGTACAAACTTAGTTCAGAAAAGCGATTATTAAATAAAAAACTTTTCTTAGCTATTAACTCGAGAAATGTAGAAATTATTTTTCAGTTTCCATAAAAAAGCCCGGCTAATGAAATTTCATGAATCTTGGAGTTGAAAAAAATCTTTATTGAACAAATTAGGCGGCTGAAGTCAATGGTTATTATTCGACGGCGCTTTAATTATTTATTTATTTTTCGTTTTATGGAGGCCATGTTTTTAACTAGAAATTGAAAAAACAAAATAGAGTTTACAAAATTTAATCAACATCATCATGATCATTTAATAATCCTTTATATAACTTTAACAACTTGACTGTTCACAAAGTAGACACAATAGTTAAACAATTGTATCACATATGTTTCATTGGACAAGATAGTGGTTAATATCTATAGAACCTCTAATGTATGTACAATTATACACCATATTATGAGATCTATTTCAGCTTTCTACTCACATCCATCTACTTATTTATATTATGTGATGATGATGATGATGGCCTCCTAGCCGATTATCGGCCACGGCGGCTGTTCTCATATAAGGAGATCAGCCAGCTGCGCAGGATATATTATAGTGCACAAGCATTTGCGCAGATACAGGTGCACTCCCTATTCCCTCACTCTTATAACCCGATGGGACGGCAATCCGACACGACCGGTGAGAGATCAGGCGCAGGACCGACATTAACGTGCTCTCCGATGCACGGGTGTATCAATCAGCAACTTCCAACTCCGCTGCTTTGTGAAAGTTTCTAAAACCCACAAAGCGATTTCGGCCCGTCCCGGGAATCGAACCCGAGACCTCGTGATCAGCAGTCGGCTATGCGACAACTAGACCAACGAGGCAGTTATATTATGTACTAGAGCCATAACATCAAGAAATTATCTCTCACTGTTCCACACAACGGTTCTATTCCTCTTGAACCAGGAAACTAAACTCATAAACCACGACTAAACCATTTAGCAATGAAAATAGTGTTCAATATATAACAGTGAAGAGCCTAGGCAGATAGTGACTAATAGTACAATGTAATTACAGCTGTATTGCAAATTGTTCAAGTCACATTAATACGATTAGCTCGCGACAACGCGCATTGTACTACGGCTCGGGTTTACGGCATGGAGTATGTTATTGGACAGAGTAAACTTTATGCAGTTAATGTTGCATTTCGTGAGGAACATCAAAGAGCTTCGTTTTTTATAAAATTTGAAATTATAGCCAAACACTAATATACTTACAATATAATAAAGAGGAATATTTTTTTGTGTTTGTTTGTTTGTAGCCTGAAGTTCACGAAACTACGGTACCGATTTGAAAAATTCTTTCACTGTTTGGAAGCTACACCATACCCCGAGTAACAGTAGTTCCCACGGGACGCGGGTGAAAGCATGAAAAAATAGCTAGTTAAAAGTAACTTGAAAGTAGCCGATGCTTGAGAGTCGGTTTTTTATTTATGGACACACATTAAGGATTCAAAAGAAAGAGAAAGGATCATTACCCTTACATCAATTCCAAAATGATAAAGTCGTTTGTTGCAAACAAACGAATTTATCATTTGCATGCAATATCTGAGTACAACTCGTGTATCTATCTATCTATAAACTTCGTCATCAGTCACCGACCAAGAAATATAGCGAAGCTCGCTCTCTGTCAACTACCTACTCAAGTGACAACACTGTATTAAGGGGATGGCAGACAGGCTGCGGCGGCGACCGGTTGTTACGCCGAGCGATTGATTGCAAGTTCGTGTTACACTGTAGACGAGTACCAAGCGGTGTGGTGACAACGGTATTACCCTGTTCAGCACAATGTACCTACGTACGGCTAGTAAGAAGCTTATGGATTTATTTGGATGGTAAATACATGTATCGTGTTTGCCTGTCTTACGGTATTTACTTAAGCTTGTTTGTGTAATTCTACCACGTGTAGGGCGAAGAAAAACGCTTTTTAGACACTACAGATGTATTCCAAAAAAATGCTACATTATCATTTTTTTTGAAGCTTATAGTATTAACGTATAAAATACAGACTTCTACTGAAAAATAGCATGAATTATTTCACAGAAGTTAACACCAAAATTCGTATCAGTCTTAATCCGCTGCCCAGAACGTAGCATATTTCATTAAATCTGTGTTTTTCTCAGGACAGCCAAGCTTTCATGAAACTATTCACAGAATCCCTCCCTCATTACGAGGTATTGTGGCAAATATTCAGCATTGAGTGCATCAAATCTGCGAATTTCATACTACTAGGTCTATTATATTCTCGTTATTAATCTGCGCGCCACGATTGTGGCTGAATGCATTGACTAGCGGTTGACTATATTCAGTCTGTGGTTTTGGACTGTCTATGTATTATGAGTCTGTGGCAGCGATTGGTCGTAACAACCGTGCGATTGATTGTCAGGTACCGTGTTTTGGTAAATGTGTTCGGCTCCTGTATTACGTCGTTTCGATTTACGAATCAATGGCGGAGTTAATGATGTGGCGAATTGTGTGTGTATTATGGTCTGAGTGTAATATATGGACGAGTCTTGTAACTGAGAGTTAAAAGGTTGAAGTCCGGTTCCACAGATTTTAGACAAAGTTCTCTAAAGCTATGTGATAGATCTTGCCATAGAGAATTAAAAACATTTTTATGGCACTATCTGTCAGGTAGCTATCTAGAACTTTATCTAGTAAATGTGAAACTGACCGTCTACCTTGTACAGACAACTGCACATGAAGTTACCTCAATCTGTCAAATTCCTGCAATCGATTTTCAACCTTATCACAATGGAGGTAGGTTAATGTTCGATTGGTAAAATTTGACAGATTCGTATACGTTGACCTGCTGTTGTCCTTAGCGTACGAAGGGAGAAAACTGAAAGAGTTCTCCGGAAATTAAGAAAATCGGACCGAAATCTATTTGGAGCTTATTGGGTTACGTAAGCAATAACCCGTTAGTGATATGTTTTGCTTTTTAAGACCTGAACAACCTTGAACTTGGATAAAAAGAAATATGCAAGAATGTCTGAGAAGATTTCTATGCGAACAGGTTATTTTTTCTAGGTCTTTTAGATATGCTAACATTAAAGGTCGTTGTAGTTTTTAGAGTTCAAACTGCAACTCATTAGTTTGATGGCGCACAAAACCAGTTGTGAATGCATGTGTTTACAAGACCGGCCAAGTGTGGGTCAGACAAGCGCACGAGTTGTTCGGAACTCCTAGAATATTTATAACTATTTTTTATTATATTTTTCAGTCATTGTTGTTATAGCCGCAACTGACATACATCCTCTATGAAGATGCCAACTGTCTCATTATCACACTTCCGGGTGACACAGACTAACAGATTCATAGCAAAATCTTAGTAAAAAGGTCAAGTTTTATCCTTCTTTTTTTGTCAATGGGAAATGACAAAAAAAAGAAGTTTTGTTTTTTTTTCGCTGTCTCCCGTTGTGGGTGGCAGCGTGAGGGAGTGTCAGACTTTTACTGACTAAAACCCACCGTGTTCTTTCTTGAGCCCTTTGTGTACCTGGGCCGCGGTAACTCATCGTTCACGGTACCCTAAAAACCAGCCATCATGAAAAACTAAAAATCTCTCTACCTTCTGATGAAAGCTTTAAAACTTTTACAAATATATACTTGTATATGTTTTGACATTGCGCTATTTTTCAAGCTGCTTCGGTTCAGGTGCGCTGTCAGTCCTTGGAGACCACACTTTGGTATAACCGTGTCGATTCCCTAATACATTTTTGATCGCTTTTCAGTTCTTACCGACGTTCAGAGATGGAGGAAATATGCAAATGCATTTGGAAATATTGAATTGTTTATTTTTAGTGTCATTGAAATAAACATAAAATGGTGTTTTATTTTCTATTGACGTGGGTTTTAGTTTTTATTTCGTATTCAAAACTATGCATTTCTTTTATTAGACTGTTGACTATGTTTTTATTAGTGGTTTGTGGATTTTCCACATATAATCTTATGTATAAAAATAATGTATTAGTCTGATGCGATATAGGTAAGCCAGAGGAATCAAAATTATAAAAACTAAAATAATATGGTGGCTGTTTTCATTATAAGATCAGCCAGCTCGCAGGACATATTATAGTACACAAGCTTTTGCGGAGACGCAGGTGCAGTCCCTATTCCTTCACTCTTACAGTGCGATTGGACGGGAATCCGACATGACTGGAGAGACATGCAGGAGGACATTAACGTGCTCTGCGATGCACGAAACTTCCAAACTAGTTTCCAGACAGATGGGTTACCATGTGAAAGTTTCTGAAACCCAAAAATTTCGACCCGAGTTGAAAATTGAACCCTAGACCTCGTGCACTCCAGTCGCAATGTGCCACTAAACCAACAAGGCAAATTAAAAACTGTACCAGTCATATATTTTCATTCAATAAAATTAAATCTTATGAAATATCAGAACCTAGGTGCATCTTGTATACATTCTGTATTTTACTAGTTAAAATGTAAACTTACTGAAATATTTTAGTAACCAGTGTTTAAATAAACATTACCTTAAAATATAGCAGGTAGAATTCTAGATATATTTTAGTGAAGTAATCACTAGTACAACAATATACGGTTAGTACCAAGCATAGTGTTTAACTCCGCAAAGCTTCAAACAAAGGCGTTTGTCTCTGTTTATGTTCATAAATAAGGAGATATTGTCGCTAAAATAATAATACTATGTATATTCAGTTAGTTTGTTTTTATGTGTTGGGTAATCTCTTGAAGTTGTACAATAATTATGTGAGGTTTTTATGGCATGACGTCATATGGATATGAAGTTCTTATGACCTACTATAAAATAATTTTGTAGATAGGTATATAAAAACTACCTAAATGGCCTACCTAACATTTGAAGATATTTTCAGATCGGTATAATAGTTTCTAAAATTGGCGCATTCAAACAAACAACCAAATAAATTCTTCAACCTTATATGTATTATTATTATCTATTGATATAGATTAGTGGGCAGGTAGTATTTATACGTTAAACTAAGTGTAACTAGCAGCTGACAACTCCAAATACACATTATAATGACACTAAATAATTAACTTGTAACACTAACCGGATTAAACCGCATTGAAGGCGATCTCAATTAAACTGTCTAATATCATAAGATATGCATGTTATAGTAAGACAGCGATATGACGAGCAAACCGCAAGAGTATTCAGTTGGCCACAGACCCCAGTATGATGATGTATCGTGATACTGCTCATTGATGATCCATTTATTTGTGTCAGACCTCAACCCTTTACTTACCTATAGCATAGGTATATATGTACTAGGATTTGCCTGCCTTTTTGGTCATTTACATTAAGGAAGGGAGAAGGAAAGAAAATTAATTGCGTGATTGGAGACACAAACATGTATGTAGGTAGATACCTAAATTTTTTTTTGTCGACGGGAAATCATCAGATGACCCCACCTGCTGTGAGGAATAAGGGAGTGTCAGACTTTTACTGACTAAAACCCACCGTGTTCCTTCTTGAGCCCTTTGTGTACCTGGGTTGCGGTAACACTTTCGAACAAACCTTACACAAAAAAAATCGCAATCTGAGAGATTTACGCGCTCTCCAATGACCAGTATATCAATTACCATCTTCCAGTCTCCAGTTAGTTTTCTTAAAGTTTCTAAAGCTCACAAAGTGATTTCGACCCGACCTGGGAATCAAATCCGAGACCCCATGCACAGCATTCGCGCTATGCGTCTACTAAATTAACCAGGCGGTAACCATAAAATTTTCCTATAACAAAAGTTTGTCACATTCGAAAATGAAATACTCTTGCGCTGTAAATGTTATCATAAAGAGTATGTTTACGTAAGATCGCGATATATTACATTGTATAGCCAAGCATGTAATAAGTTACGAGCGTATCACGAGAGATAGCTTATTCTAAGAACGTGTGTATACTTATCATAAATCATCATCACAAATATTATGTTATCGTTTTGTGAGTTTTTTGAGTATTTCTTCAGTTTTGTATATTTTTATTTCAATTGTTAAGAACTAAATACTTCTTGCAATTTGATCTTTAGTATTTACGTCACATATTTTCAGTATCAGTCTATTTGAAGTAGTCATTCGTTTATGACTGACTGATTAGCTGTTTTACCACAGCTCCACCCGGTTTCCGTGGAAACTAACGCACGTAGCCGGATAAACATTACTTATATTACTCGCAGATAGTCTAGCTTTCCCAACAATGAAGTAATTTTTCATATTGGTCTAGTAGTTTTGGATCTTTCGGGTACAAACAAACAAAATGTTTCTTCTCTACTATAGGTATTAGTATAGATACTTATTTATTTAATACATTTAGTTAGCACCTACTCATCCCTTTATTTTCATATAAGTATTAATTATTTTTACAGAACAGTTATAATGAAAGCATTTTCCTCGAAAACCTAGTCCTATTCAACTGGTTTTCCATTTTCAGCGTTTTGTTTTTCCAATTCATTACTAATTCGATAGGTACCGTTCAAACATAAAAATTGTATCGATTTAAATCGATTTCGCGGTACTTTTATGAGGCAATTTCACGAAGATATTTTCAATATAAGTTGCAAAGCTAAAGTAGTCTCATTGTGATCTTCATCGGAAACTTGAAGTTGCACGGGCTGAAGTTTCAGCACTTTTAAGCGATACTTTTGCTTTACTTGAAGGGCTTAGAGTGGGTAAAGAGTACTATATGATACCTGTATTAAGTACAGACAACAGCACATCAAGTTGCCACAATCTGTCAAATTTCTGCAATAGATTTTCAACCTTATCACAATGGAGGTAGGTTAATGTTTGACTGGCCAAATTTTACAGATTCGTATACGTTGACCTGCTGTCGTCTGTACATGTTAATAAAACGAACTTTTTAAAATATTTATGAACTTAGTTTAGTGTCTGGTTAGGTTAGGTAATGTAAATAATTTCCTGTGCAGTCAATATTTTTGATAGACATTTATGATTTTATAACCATACTAGCTTCTGTCAGCGGTTTCACTCGCGTCCTGTGGTAACCACTCCTCGCACCCGGTTAAAGGTAGCCTATATATAGCCTTCCTCGATAAATGGGCTTTCTAACAGTAAAGACTTTTTTCAAATCGGACCAGTAGGTCTTGATATTATTGCGTTCAAACAAACAAACTCTTCAGCTTTATAATATTAGAATAGAAGTATAGATTAGTATGAATTAGGAAACGGTACATATTTATTTGCACTGCAGTAAGTAATTGGATGCAAAAAGCATTTAATTAACAAAAATAAAGGTTGATATGTGTGTATATAGTATGCGATTTATTTTGATAATATGCAATTAAAATTCCATGTATTTATTAACTGTTTCGGAGAAATTAAGTAAGTAAGTAATAACCAATCCGTATTCATTGTGTGAATGTTAACTTTGTTAATAATACAATAACCAGTTTTTGATGGAAGCTTTTGAATTTACATTGTTAATTAATACAAAATAATATAGTTTTATGAAAGTGATTTATTTGTGATGGTACTTATTTTTTGTTATTAAAAATCTATACTAATCTATACTAATATTATAAAGCTGAAGAGTTTGTTTGTTTGAACGCGCTAATATCAGGAAGTACTGGTCCAATTTGAAAAAATATTTCAGTGTTAGATAGCCTATTTATCGAGGAAGGCTATAGGCTACTTTTTATCTGGGTGCGCGCAGTAGTTCCTACGGAAAAGCGGGTGAAACCGCTGGCGGAAGCTAGTANTTTGAACGCGCTAATATCAGGAAGTACTGGTCCAATTTGAAAAAATATTTCAGTGTTAGATAGCCTATTTATCGAGGAAGGCTATAGGCTACTTTTTATCTGGGTGCGCGCAGTAGTTCCTACGGAAAAGCGGGTGAAACCGCTGGCAGAAGCTAGTAACTGATATACGTCAAATATGTGTTTATTGATATTGATGTCAGTCTGTAAGTAGGTATTTAATTTTAAGCGGTAAAATATGTTGCAGGTCAATTTTGCACTTATTTAAAACAATGTGGGCTGATGATTTTCTTTTTTTAATTAATTTGTTTGCTAGGCCAATTATTGTAAGAGCCTTTGAATATTAATAGCCTAGCCTATTAATATGAAGCCTTATTTAATAAATTACGTTTCATGTCAGGATCCTGCCGCTATTTTGAATTTACGAAGACATTACGAAATTAGAAGAATGTTGTCAAATTGCGCTGTAAGTAACTGGGTTCGATTTGAAAAAATATTTCAGTGTTAGATAGCCCATTTATCGAGGAAGGCTATAGGCTACTTTTTATTCGGGTGCGCGCAGTAGTTCCTACGGAAAAGCGGGTGAAACCGCTGGCGGAAGCTAGTATTAAATAAAATACATGTGTACGTTGTATGAAATAGTAAACAACCATAACACATAAACAACACTTCCTCGTATTTTTAAAAACCTTTTAGTTTTCATAATAAATTAAAAAAGTTTTTGATGCACGTTCGCCACTCTAACGAACCCAAAGGGCGTATATTTCGTTTCTGTTATAATCTGTGTTCGTTTGCGTTTCTGTTATATCCTCATAATTGTTAAAACTTACTCATTTGTCTAGCTTTTTCCCAGCTCTTTTGGGATCGGCTTCCAGTCTAACTGGATGCAGCTTAGGGTGTTTCATTTTGTAGGGAAAAAAAAATTTTTCAATTTTTTTCCAGACTTTGATCGCCCCCTGAATCTAAGTAAGCTAAAAGTCATAATTACCAAATTTCGTGACAATTGGATAATATTTAGAGGTTGCACACTTTGATCGTTTTCGAAAAAACTAAGAATTTTCAAAGTTGGTGATATATATTGGAAAAACTGACAAACAAAACCTTAAAATAAATTTTAATAATAATAAAGTCAATTTAATATTTATTGCCTAAAAATAGCCAAAATCCAAAACATGGTATAATTAGTATTTGACATCAGACATTTCAGATCTTTGATTATGGCGACCGGTTGTCGCTGGCAAAAGCGACATGATCCGCGAACGAAGTCGCTGGCATATATCACCATTCCCAAATACAAACACTAAAAGTACTTGCTGTTTTGAAGGAAGCCAAGCTCCTAAAAACTCATCACCGGGTAGTTTCTCTAATAAACAAATACCTCTCTTAGATCCCATTTTCAAACGAAATATTTAACTTGAATATGACGAACTGATGATTAACGCGCTTGCTAGTGAATGACACATATCACTTTGTTGGGGTCACCGATAAATATAAAATAAGGTTCTACATGCAATATAAAAATGTT
>NWSH02000329.1:4992802-5032689 GCA_002382865.2 Heliothis virescens | reverse complement strand
TTCAGTTTTGGATAGACGCTTCGATGCGCTTCGACTCTGCGCTAGTATAAATCGACCCTAATATTAAAGTGAGTTTTTTAGTCACTTTTAGTTACTGGCCACCCTGTATCTATGCAATATAGGAAATGATACGAAATTATTACAAAAAGATAGAAATGTCATTAAAATTAAGATACTGAAAACATGATATTAAACCTTAAGTGCCATTAAAAAATACCTAATTAAAATAGCACTGATAACATTATAGCACATGAACGGCCAAGTTCACCGACTACATAAACTTCCGTATTTCTTAAAACAACCGTTTACTTTGAAAATTGAACGTGATTATCTATATCTTCTATACTTATTATAAAACAAAGTCCCCCGCCGCGTCTATCTGTCTGTTCACGATTTACTCGAAAAGTACTGAACGGATTTTCATTCGGTTTTCAACAATAAATAGAACAATTCTTGTGGAAGGTTTTAGTGTATAGTTAGTTTATGTTTTGTACAAACCAACGCCAATCGGGAGCTTTCCAGGAAGCGAAGCGAGGGCGGGCAGTCTATACTAATATTATAAAGAGTTAAAATTGGTTGTAAATTTGTTAGTTTGTTTGTAGGGGGTAATCTCTGGACGTAATGAACCGATTTTAAAAATTCTTTCACCATTCGAAAGCTATATTATTTGTGAGTGCTATAGGCTATATTTTATCCGGGTACGGGCAGCATTTCCCACGGGACGCGAGTGAAACCGCGGGAAAAGACTAGTTCCTAATAAACAGTTGTTTTAAGAGAACTGAAGTTTTTGTCGTCGGTAAGCTTGGGCCCAACGAAAAATTAATTAAGGCGTTGATATTTGACACTATTAATAAAGATGAAGATTAAAAATTATGAATGGAAGATGTGTATGATAAGTTCTTGGTTAATTGAGCGGTTTAAAAGGTGCTAGGTGAAGGGCGTAGCGAAGGGAAAAATTAAAATAACCGGCTAATAGCTTTTCAAGGTAATATTTGACGTATTATTTATAATGAAGCTGGTTTAGGCAGGTCTCAGAAAGCATCCGTTGTATTCTGAGAAACCGCTTTGACTTAAATCACTTTTGTTGTACAGGCGACAGCACATCAAGTTACCACAATCTGTCAAATTTCTACACTCGATTTTTAACCTTATCACAATGGAAGTAGGTTAACGTTTGATTGGTACAATTTGACAGATTCGTATACGTTGACCTGCTGTTGTCTGTACCTATTATTTCGTCAAATAGTTGCAAGTTAGTGGGTAAGGTGAATTAGGCAACAGTTTAATTATTGGGGTAAGTAGAGATCGCTTTGTAAATTCATAGAAAATTCTGCGTCAGGTAGTTGCCATAGTCTTTATTACAATGCTAGTGGTTTTTTGCGGCTTCACCCACGTCCAGTAAAAACTCCTTTCTGTACTCGAATAAATATGTCACCCAGGGATAGTGTAGCTTTAGCTTCGCAACAGAGAGTTTTGGAATCAATTCAGTATTTTCGGAGTAGGGATACAAACAAACAAACAAAAATATCTCTTAAATATATGTATAAAGATAACACACCAAAAGTTGCCAAAAGGGTATGAGAAAAAGATAAATTCTACAATACAGCGACTGCGGCTGAAATACAGAAGAAACACACGCAATAAAAACTATGAAAACGCAATGTAAGTATCTTTTGATTACTTTCTGGGAAGCCCCAGCAATTTACTTGTAAATAATTTACTGAAATAAAAAAAAACTTTATTTTATTTATAATGTAACGCGTGACTCCGCGCTCGTGGTAATGTGTGACCACCCTAACTTCTTATTAATAAGTTCAGTGCGTGCAGAGCCTGATGTGTTTCCATACTTGTACCTGAATACTAAAGTACTTAAATTGATTTATTCCCAAATGTGCCTCAGAAATCGTTCCATACATTAATTCCCAGGAGTTTCAAGATTTCCACAATATTATTGGAGTGTTTTGATGTAGGGTTTGAAGCTAAGCATATAAGCTAGATAAGTAGGTAGGTAGATATATTAACTTTAATTAACCTACGCTTGTCAGGGTTTGTCTGTGGATGGGTAGCAGTGATCGCTATTTAATGTCCTACGAAAGTTGATTTTCGATAAACTAGTTAAGTGTATAGGTAGTATGACCTTGATAGGTCACAAGATTTTACCTAATTCGTCAATAACTGAGAACACAAAAAAAAGCGATAATATGCCTAAAAACTTAATTAAAAGAAGTTTGAACATTTTAATCTACAATTACTCGTATACGAGCGTATTTACGGGTCAAAGGTCGTTCAATAATAAAATCTCCTTAGAACGTATTTGCAAGATCATAAATGGTCAACTGTCAGATTTAATTAAAGTGCTTCTTTTTTCAAACGCAATGGAAACGTGATCAAGTGCCAAACGTTGTTAGTGTTCGCGGGCTTCGAAATTCCAAATTCAAATTCAATTATGTGAAATAGAATCACATCTTTTTTTCCGTAGATTCGTACTTTTATATTAATTGGACTAACATTCAAAGGATAGGTATTTAATTTTCTATTCAAAATAAACGGTAAAGAGAAAAGCGTAAATACACTAAACGCGAACCCTTTCAAAACCCTTGGGGATTCGTTTGTTAAAGAGTAATCAACCTGTAAGTCCTATTCAAATAATAACCAATCGCTCTAAATGAGAAGGGTATTAAATAGTAACAACAGCTTCAATTAGCATTCGGTTCGTTCACCTCATTGAGTGAACGGTAAATGCCTATATCTGTTGTCCTCGATTTATCTACAAAAGTGTAGCTAATTGGGTCTTAGTGTTAAAAAAACCTTAGTTCCCACCCGAGATTGGAACACTGCCCGACAAATGATGATTAGGTAGCCTAAAATTGGGAGACCTAGCTGTCATTCACCAACGCGAGTGTGTCCAAGATTTTTAAATGTAAAAAAACAAGTCTTTAATTATTGAATAAATTAATGAACCGTTATGTGACACTTTATTAAACAACATCACATAACAATCAGGTGTAGCATCAATAAAATAAAAACCAATAAGTGGTATTGGCGGCAAACGAGGCGACGCAGTAACTACGCAGCGTGAGTGGGGGCGCCGCGATGTGTTTACGCCAAGCGCAAAGTTATTTATCGTTCCGGAATGGGAATTGTCTTTTGTCACTGCGTCTCATTGTCACCCTAATCAGGTGTTGTTGATTCATGCGCACTGGAAGTGGTAAATTGTAATTAGGATATTGCTAGCCAATAGGATTGCAGGATTAGTGAGTGTCGCGGTGTTTGGAATTATTCACGTGATTGATTAACTGTAGCTGATTGTTGCTGAGCTGATTTGCGGATTAATAATAATCGCGGTGGTTCGACGGATTACACATTTGCGTCTACGCGGCTTAGTCGCGATCGCGAACAAACATTTGAGGTAATTAAATGAGTTTACTAATTACATTTACGTGTAATGACGTTACGAAAATTTACTGCTTTGGGAACATAGGTAAAATTCGTCTCGTGTTCGCTTCGCACGGTTGATACAGCCATAACACCAACTGGCGTCAAACGCTGATAGTCACTCTCGCTACACATAGTTACACAACAAATATTCAACTTCTAATCCGCCATTCTACATGCCAAGCACGGGTTCACGATGTTTTGACAGTTGCGCGGAACAGATTAACTGTTACAACTTTAGTTTAAAACGTGCTACTGCGCTACAACTTACCGATTCACCGCAAACTATAAATACAGATAGATCACGACTTCAATAAAAATAAAGGAATAAACCGGTTGTGTCAGGTAAAAGCGGTAAGCGAAACTAATTAAAAATCGGTCGATTTTCACGAGTGGATCGTTCGAGTGTATCTTTTCATCAATTAATGGTCATGCGCAACAGTGTGGAAATAAAACGAGTGTTAAGAGTGGAAGTGCACTCGCAACTCTATCTGGTTTTTTGTTTGGCCATAATAGTTTACCGTCAGGCCACCTGCTCCTCCTTATTGTAGGAAAGTCAAAGTTAAACGTATTACTTTCAAATAAGCTCTTATCGTCATACTAGTTACACGGTTTCAAAAGGGTCATCATGTATCATGGTATTATGGAGAAGAGCCGGCAAAAAACTTCATGGCACTCTTTCTAAGAAAATAATACTTATAAAGTAGGGATGCCATATACATGTTCCCAATTTAGCGCTGAAAAACCACTAGTTCAAAGCATAAGAAAGAAACTTATTATGGGCTAAGTATTTTACTGTGCCATCTCATTTGTATCCTTTCATGCAGAGATGGCACGATCGCTAAGCTTTCAAATTGCTGAATGTCATGGTGTTTTTTTCTCATTTACATAAAAAAGCAAATTATGCATTAAATGCTCTAAAGTAAGAAACAGTATTGGAATGATATTCCCAAAACTGCGAGCTTTGGACGATGACAGAACAACTTTTTCTCTTTATAGTTCGTAACGGATCATTAAATTCTGTGTTCGAGTGAATAAACACCCTTTTTTGGTGCCAAGTCATGATCGATGTGAAGATTATGCATTGTAGGAAATACTTTTTATGGGCCATTGTAGAAGGTAATTTAATTCTTGGAAGAATTAAGTTCAATTGCCGTCTTCATTATTATCATTCTATCATCATCTGCCTAGCCTTTTCCCAACTACGTTGGGGTCGGCTTCCAGTCTAACCGGATGCAGCTGAGAACCAGTGTTTTACATGGAGGGACTGCCTGTCTGACCTCCACAACCCAGTTACCCTGATGATTAACAAACAGTTTACCTTAGTAGAAGTTAATCCTCAGTACTGAAGTGCGGAGTTATTTAAACTCGTCAGGTGTCATTGCACTTTTGACAAGCGTGCTTCGTGCCATCTATTTATATGTAAGTCTGTGGTAGCGACAGTTGANCTGACTACCCGTACAACGGGACGCGGGTAAAACCGCTGGCAGAAGCTATCATATATAAAGCTGAAGAGTTTGTTTGGTTGTTGCTAAACTGAGGAACTACTGATCCGATTTGGAATTCTTTCAGTGTTCGATTTACCGACGAAGGCTATAGGCTACATTTTATTCGAATGCGGGATTGGTTCCCACAGTACGCAGCCATATATGGAATATCAGTAATAACCAAGTATGGTAGCTAGTCTTAGGATAAAGAATTCTTACTTTAGGCAAAAAATGGGTAGCATTGATCGCCTTTTTCAAGGTAGATTGGCGATCCCAGACCTCGAAATGTTTCTTAAGTTTTCTTACGTTATTTTCTCACGTCTAACACAAACTTAGAAAATACATTATATGACTTTGAAATTGTTATCTGGTCTCGAAACCTACTTCCTAAGGCCCAATTCTATCAACAGCTGTTTCCATAATCGATCGGTTAAATGACAACAATCTGTTTCTATGTAATGAGATTTTTGTAGAACCTCCAAGAACCTTGTCCAACCTTAGGTTTAAAAAAAATCCAAATCAAATCTTTACCTTCGATTTGTTTTGATAAACAGCTGTTTTCCTTAATCAGCTGTTTATATTGTTGGTATAAATGATTCTTAGTACACTTAGGTCTGTCAAGGGTCTATAGGTATACTGATCTCATTCAAAAGTTACGTACTAACTTCCTTCAGTAATTTGTTGGGAAAATTGGATTATAAAGCGTGGGCCATGTTAATCCGTTACAAGATGTATAGTATAATAATTAATTATTGCCTTAACCCTCGTAACGTACATGGTACCCTTTTGGAGATAGTTTCAACGTACTTAATGCGTAGACTTAGGTACAAGTTCCAAGTACAAATATGGTTACAGCAGTTTGTTATCTACCTTCACTGATATTATAAAGCTGAAGAGAAGGTGCGTCAATTAGATCCCTCGGGACGCGGGTGAAACCACTGGCAAGGGCTAGTTAAATTGATTGACGACTGATTGAAAAATGCATAAGGCTGTGGCCAAATAAGCGTAATTTTTTGAGTCGTGAGTCGCAGAATTTCCGTCGCAGAAAATCGTTACAAACAAAAAAGACAAATAGGACTTTTATATGAAACCGAATGTAGCAGATTTTCTGCGACCGAAATTCTGCTACTCACAATTCACAAAATTACGCTCGTTTGTCCTCAGCCTAAATGTTATGGTTAGAGTTCACGGCCGTTTTAGAAATGTTTGCACGCAATTTGTACCTGTTTAGTCGACGAAAAGAAACATTTAAGTGCATCAGTGTCACATACCAGTGGAATCTCGCTTTTACAAAGCACAATTTTTGAAATATCAATATCCGGTGGAAATGTAACTGTCCTTCTGCATATTTAAATTACTTCTCTTTCATATTTATTTATAATTATATTAAGCAGCTTACTTGCAGATGTCATATTTGTACTGATATTAATGTCTACTTGAATTTACTTATTAAGTATTTCCATTTACTTCGAAATATTCAATTCAAATGTGTCAATATATTATATTATTATCATTTCACTTTCCATATTATATTCATTATTAATATTAAAATGCAATGTAATATAAGTAAAATGTAATAAAAGATTTCTTTAATGAGCACCATATTATACAGGAATTCAAAATCTGTCTGCAGCCTTTCGCATTACCTACCTACAGTCAAATTAACTTCATCATCAGTTCTTTATCGTCCCACTGCTGGGCACAGGCTTCCCCTCACCCAGAGAAGGGTTGAGCGTTAATCACCACGTTTGCTCAATGCTCTTTACCCCAGTGTCTTCTGGATTGATTGTGGTTTCCAAGCAAGAGGCTTTGACCATATCGAAGCCATTAAGTCACATTTGGAACAAAAAGTATTTGATGAGACCTGAACTTCTTTTCTTGAGGATTCCAGGTACTTGGAGTAATGTATACTTAAATTTTGAGGAGGATTTTTTAGTTTCTTTCTCTTCCTAAAGGTAAAACTATTGAATAGATTTGAAAAATTCCTTCACTGTTGGAAGGTTACATAGACCAGAGTGACATAGGCTATATTTTACGGTTTTTATTGTACGGGAATTAGTTTCCATAGAATGCGGGTACAACAGCGGGACACAGTTAGTCTTAAACAAAATTTTCTCACATTCCTTTTTCTATTTGTTTGATTTCCACAGACACATATTCTCAAGATCCAGGGGTACTGTTTTCAAAGAAAAACACTCGGGTTCTAGATTCAGAGTAGGTCATATCCAGCTCACTGTCAGATTGATGGAGATAGCCTCAAGTATGACGGGACGTGGATATTAATGATGTTCGGACTAGGTAAGTCCGGTTACTCAGCCTGAAATTAATGTTTAGACTGTTTACTTGTAGGTGAGAAAGGAAATGCATAAACCCTTTTAGATCTTGTTTCTCTGATAGTTTAAACGTCAGTTTTCTTAAAAGTTTTTGTTTTTATAACAGTTATACAGACAGACAGACAGACGGACAGACAGACAAAAATTCTACTGATTGCATTTTTGGCATCAGTATCGATCCCTAATCACCCCCTGATAGTTATTTTGGAAATGTATTTAATGTACAGAATTGCCCTCTCTACAGATTTATTATAAGTATAGATTATTCAGAATTATTACTATTATATAAGTTTTGCTATCATTAATAACATAATTATGGATAACCGTATAACATCAGATTTTACTGCGTAATTATTCAAAACTAAATGTTTATACGTAATAATTATAGCATTTTGGATAATATATAGCTTCATTATGCTCAAATATGTATATTATGTAACCTACATTTTATAGTTTGAGTTGAAATTTAATTTCATTTGTTTATCCATTAAAATAATTAAAACGTTATATTTTTCATGGAAATTCAATTAATCTGAATTGATAGTGAATACTTAACATACTATAATTTATATAACTACCTATGCAAAAATTTTATTCTGACTCTCTGCAACTATCTATATTTCTGTGATCTATAATATTATAATGCATTTGTATTAGTATCTTATTAACTACAATTTTATTCATTAAATAAAAGAGAATATTTATAATTATAAAAAAATAGATGGCCACCGATATCGAGCACAGGGTCCAAGTTACTGGTGGTTAGGGCTCTAGAGACAGAAACCTCCACACAATTCGAGCCGTATCAAGGAGCACTGCCTTCTGAATCAGTCCCTTGACCCAACCGCCTAACGAAAGTCTCATGAGATGTTGGTAGAAGTTCTTGGCTATTATACCATTAATATTATATTAATTAGTAACATGGAATTTTGATTGAAAGTTATGAATTTTACATCTATTTATAGCTTCATAAGTGCAAGGCTCCCAAAGGATAGTCCCTTAGGAAAAAATAATTAAACTATGACCTACAAAATTATGAAATATACATAGGTAAACTAATTAATTGATATTTAAAATCATTTTAAAATAATTAATTAATATTCAGTTATTCATGTGACACAACAATATAACAGAAAACATGTTTCGCCATACATAGGAATTATAAATTAGAATGAATTCGTGGGTAACACTATTTTAATTTATTTTTGTGAATTATGCATAATTTTGTGTTCCCATTATTATAATTATTAGCTGTAAGAAATATATGAGATAATTAAAAAATTTTTTTATTTAAAACAGAATAGAATAAGAGGTTGCATTAAATTTTAGAATATTTAATCTGTATGCCTTTTGAAACATGAACTCATAAAATACGTATATATATAAAAATATATGTTTTGACTGTATGATTGCGATTTACGAGCGTCTGTCGCCGTTTCAGAAGGTTTACAGTATGCCTTCGCGTGCTGAAGTAGCTGAAAACTATCTGAATATATACTGAAAGCAATTTGCTGAAGGGAACGAACTTTTACTTTATTGGAATGTACCTAATATAAAACTGAAATGATAGATTCGAAAAACAAACATATGAGTCTATTTCAAAAACAAATGAACAAATTGATTATATTATCTTTTGTTTAGTTAAAAAAATTCAGCACTGCACACTTCTCATCTTTACTTCTATACTAATATTATAAAGCTGAAGTGTTTGTTTGTTTGAACGCGCTAATCTCAGAAACTACTGGTCCGATTTGAAAAATTATTTCAGTGTTAGATAGCCCATTTATCGAGGAAGGTTATAGGCTACTTTTTATCCGGGTACGCGCAGTAGTTCCCACGGGAAAGCGGGTGAAACCGCTGGCGGAAGCTAGTTCGTAATAAATAATTTTCTGAATAGGTACTTTAGTGTTAATAGACTTAAGATTTTACATGGTTACCATAACAAAAGCATGACCTATGGGTTGCTAAAACACTGGGTGTAGTTTTTTTTACAAAATATGACAAGTAAAGACAGTAAATAGTTGAATTCTCCTATTTGATTCCTAGCCTGCTCTTGCCGCTTCCATACTCTATACATCATTGGCCCAGTCAAAGACAAAAGAGGGTGGCCATAATGAATGAAGTGGTACTGAAACGATCGCTTTGGGAATTCCTACAGGGACAGCTGGAAGAATAAACTGATGAAATGAGGCCCCGACAGCTTTACTGGGCTATTTTACCAATTTATGCGTTTATAAAGGTAACTTAATGCAGGAGAGACAGCCCCTTTTTATTGGATATCTGAATAAATGATGCGCCACCTGCTTTCTGAAGTAAAATAGTTATCTTACAAGTTTGAGCTTAAATGCCAATTTTAGAAGTTCCAGATAAAATTTTTGTTAGATATCTGATACTTAGATAATGCCATAGAAATGTTTTTGATTTTGATTACTTTTCTATGGCATGATCTGTCATAGCTACTTAAAACGCTATCTAGGAACTGTAAAATTGGACGTAGCGCCAGTTTAAGAAGTTCCATATAAAGGGCTAAATAGTTATCTGACAGATAATACCATAGAAATATTTTTAAAAGTAAGATCGCGTGCTAATAAACCTTCAACAAATTATTAGTACTTTCGAAGCTAGTTTGTTTAAAATTATAGTATCGATAGATGTTTTCAGTTAATAAATAATTTGTCTAGAAATGAGTCATATATCATTCGAAAGGACTTTCCAAATGCAACATTTCATACTAACATCCCTCCTATCGATTGGCTGTACTTTATAACTTAGAGCAGATTTTAGACATATGTAGTTATTATTTCATTAAACACGCTCTAACTCTCTAAATACTAACAAATGACAATAGCCGTAATACAAGAAAATACTCTTCATAAAAAAAGCTTTCTATTGATGTATCACTTAATGCTAGAGGAGAGGTAGACCAAAACGCTCATTCTCCTTCACTTCCGCTTTTCGATAGCACAATCTGTCAGCTACCTAGAACTTTACCTGCAACCTGTGTAACTGGCGTTTAATGTTGTAAGTTGTGTGATAGATAAAAGTTTTATAATAAAACCTGCTTGTGTTATGGTTGGAGTTTGTTGTGTGCTGGGACTTAGTCAGTAAGTTTGTATGAAACGACGTAGTTAGGTATGACGGCTTCACTGCGGGCTATCTGGAGGAACTGAACTCGGGAGACTGTACTTCGATGTACAGACGATAGCAGGTCAACGTAGGTATACGAATCTGTCAAATTTTATCAATCAAATATTAACCTTCCGCTATTGTGATAAGGTTGAAAATCTATTGCAGAAATTTGACAGATTATGGTAACTTGATGTGCTGTCGTCTGTACATACAACTTTGTTCAACTTACAGGTATACAGCAATTGGACGTTTATTTGAAAAGTCTGTTTTTATTTTCATATGGCAATTATGATATATAAATTTGGTAGCTAGATAGCCAGTAGGCGTATCTAATCAATTCATCCGTATAATATAAATTCAAAAATAACTTTCATGTTAAAACTACGTAACCGTTTTAAATGCTCTGCAATTATAAGGCGTTTAAATGGTTGCGAAAGGTGTTTCCTTCGGGACGTGGGTGGAATCGCGGGGTACAGCTAGTTTCATGTAAGTACTCATAAAAAAACTTCCAAACAATATATATTATGTACGAGAATAAAGGTACCTCCATATTTTTTTTTATAAAATTGTATAATGTAGGTTATAACGCCCGCGGCGAATAACACATTTATATAATTTTCAGATTTCAACAGATAAATTAACCTTTATACAATAAACATCCATATTTTACTGCC
The DNA here is from genome assembly GCA_002382865.2 of Heliothis virescens. NCBI lineage: Eukaryota > Metazoa > Arthropoda > Insecta > Lepidoptera > Noctuidae > Heliothis > Heliothis virescens. The sequence goes on along the minus strand of NWSH02000329.1, from coordinate 5,021,631 downwards.
TTGAAATTTATTAAACTTGTTACGTAATATTCAATAAAATTATCATTTGAGAATATCTTTCTCGGTAAGGATTTTCGCATCAAAGTGAAATCTTAACAGAAACAGCTATATGTATATTAACATTTTCAAAAGATTACTTATCGGATCAAAAACTCTTATTATGTTTGTACCAAGTTTTTGATAATTTAATTTCTGAACTTGCTTTAGAAATGTGATATATACACGTCTTACGTATCTACTAATTACGTGATATTTATAATTTTTTCCCAGTTTTATGGGGTCAGGGTTTAGTCAATCTCTTAAATACAAGTCATCTATAAATATTGTAGACAGAGCTGTGTCTTTACATTGAATATTTTTTCGAAATAAATAGTGTTATGCATTATTTGTATGCTACCGAAACCTTTTTTTTTAATTTTGTCTGTTTGTCTGTTCGCGATGGAATCAAAAACGGCTGAACCGATTTGAAAATTTTTTTCACTGTTGGGAAGCTACACTATCTGCGGGTAACATAGGCTTTTCTAATATAAAACGACTGCCTATTTGACTTTTTGGCAGTTTAAAACTTTAAGGCTTTTCCTAGCTAAAATTACAGAAGATATAATTGTTCGTTATTTCCAATCCAACCATTATAAGAGAACCGTAATATTGATGGACTACAAACTCCACAAGTATTTTTACCTCGCGTAAAGAACTTGCTTGAGTACTAAGTACATTTTATAAATAGGTTTAGTTAAAAAAAGACAACAGTTACACGTAGCAACGCGAAACGACTCCGTTCCCTGAATATTAACGTTCTGAACATATGAGCACAAATATATCTCGCTTATTTCACCAGGAATACCTAATTTCTTTGAACTTCGGAGGAATATTTCGTTTACGAATACTGCTAGAAGTTTGTTCAAATGGCACGCTTGTTTTCTTATGTATATTGCCATTTGCTGGCGAAAGCTTGGTGTTTTTACTAAAGGAGTATTTTCCTGTTACGTCTGTATTGGTTTTGTAAATACTTTTCTGGTAATATTACACCAAATATGTGTTGGGAATTGCTCGTCGTTTTTGGAAACCTGAAATATATAGTTTTTACTGTTTTCATAAAGTTCATGAAGTATCTTAATAATATGGAAGTCTGTTTTAGCAACTTGTGCTCAAATAAAGACTGCTTGATTGCGAATCTATACTAATATTAGAAAGCTGAAGAGTTTGTTTGTTTGAACGCGCTAATCTCAGGAACTACTGGTCCGATTTGAAAAATTATTTCAGTCTTAGATAGCCCAATTATCGAGAAAGGCTATAAACTACTTTTTATCCGGGTGCGCCGAGTGGTTCACACGGGACGCGGGTGAAACCGCTGGCAGAGGCTAGTGAGTAATAACTTTCTGATGAAAAGTCCAGCCATTAATCACTTGACGCTAAACTGTACCGATTGCTTGTGACAACTTTACTGGCAAGGCTACAATGCTCAAAAATTGTCGTACTCAGCGGAAAATATTTTGTTATTTATCTAATCATCTACTCTATAACTGGTAAATTCAGTTTTCAGGAAAAGCGTTTTTACCTAACTTTCCTTGCAACATTGAAGAAAACTTTTCAACACAATTTCCCAAATTGAACCGAAACTGAAAACGTGTTAGTAAAATTAAACTGCAACTCAGTACAACGTCATGTCATAAATTACTGAATGCATACTATTACAAATGTGATGTTCCTACATTTAGAGCATTAAAAATGGCGGAAACTCCTTGGTTTTTCAAAAACATTTTTATGTCGCAGTCAGAATTTTAATTTGGAAGATAAAACGGCTAGGCGTTTTACATAACTGCGGCATTTGGTAGTAAAAGGACATAACGACGTGATTGCGTAGTTTAATCCCGTGATTCTGTTCTTAGTTCGCTATTTGAATTCGGTTTTATAGCATACGACTTAATAAGGTCACATTTCGGTACTGATTCGTGATCCTCTTTGGTCTATGATCAAACAAAAGCTTTTAAGTGTTTTCGAAAAGGCGGTACTAGAACCTTTGCAAGTAGTTTCGGGTTGAGCTTCTTTTGTGAAAACTTCTTTTGAAAGAGTTAAACTTAATCTTACGGACTACGGAATTCATTCTTACAACACTTTCACGATGTTTGATGCCAGGAATCCGGGAAATGAATCGCAATAGGACTTCGCAATATTTGTAGTATGAGATATTCCAAGAAGAACTCGATTAACTTTTTTGACATTTCAGATTGCTTCTGAAAATCAAAGGTTTTGAAAATCGCATCTCATCAAAAGGCATACCAATACATATTCGCAAAATGAAAAATGTAAAATTTGATCTTTTTAACTAACGAAGTCTACCTGAGAGTACTCAAGAATAATCACTTAGACTTTAATTATTCAACGAAAGAAAAAACAGTGAAAGCCTGATTAGAATGAAAATAGTTTCAGGACACGTAAACCATTTTAAGCATTCAAGTATTCAGGAACAACTAAGAGCCCAAGCTTAAAGGTATCTACGTGCTGAAATAACTGTTTTTATTTATGTTCGGGAGATTTGAGGACTTTCCAATGATGATGCCGGTTACTTATACAACGGTTTATTGCTATTTAAATAAATTAACAATTAAACTTGACGAGGCGTGCAGTATAGAAAATAAGTAAGTAGTAGGGTGTGTGCGCTCTCGTCCGCTGTCTCGATGAAGTGGCCGGTGCGGTGGCGCGCGCGCCTCCTCCGTCGCGCCCCGCTATGCCCCCGCCGTCGCCCGCGCCGGTGTCGCCTCCACCGACGTCATCAAACCAGAATGTTCCGAACATCCTGCCCGGGTTGAAGCGTTGTCTTCAATAGGTAAAGGACATATGTTATTGAAGGCCCTTGTAATCTTGCCCTTCTTGGTTTTGATTTCTGCCACCCTCGTGACGCCGTCAGGACCGGGGAACACCTTGATGATGCGGCCCATTAACCATCGTAATGGTGGTTGCATTTTCTCTCTTATCAGAACCAGCTGGTTCAATTTAAGTTCACCTGTAGAGGCATGCCATCGGTTTCTCTGCTGTAACATGACAACGTATTCATCACTAAATCGGTTCCAGAAGTGTTGTCGGAGATGTTCAATCCTTCTGTAGCGGTCCAAGCGATTGATGTTGATGGAGTGTACCTGTGGCTGAGAAACGGATATTAGCGGTCGTCCAATTAAGAAGTGAGAGGGGGTTAGAGCAGTTAAGTCATCAGGAGATGAAGAAAGAGCAACAAGAGGACGGGAATTCAATATTGCTTCTATTTGTACTAAGTATGTGTTCATTTCTTCATACGTCAAATGAGAAGAATGAACAATGGTTTTTAAATGTTTTTTGGTAGATTTGACAGCGGCCTCTGTTATACCATTGAAGTGTGGACTATATGGCGGTGTAAAGTTAAACTTAATGCCATCTTGTGCAAGGTCTGACTCTAAATTAGAATCGGATAAGAATTGTGCAAGCTCATTAAATACTCCTACAAACGCCGTGCCATTATCAGAAAGGATGCTGTGTGGTTTACCCCGGCGAGCTACGAATCTCTTTAAAGCAGCTAAATATGCATCCTTGGTGAGATCCGTTACAAGTTCCAGATGGATAGCCTTTACTGCCAAACAAACAAATACACAGATATAGGATTTAATAAGTCTGGTACCTCTACCCTTACGGTCAGCTATCAGTATTGGCCCGGCGTAGTCAACACTACAATTATAAAAAGGAAATTCAAGCTGTGTCCTTGTCAATGGTAGCTGACCCATGACTGGTTGCACCGCCTGAGTTCGAAGTCTGAAACATTTGACACATTCTCTGACTATACGTTTAGAGAGATTTCTGCCTCCTAGAGGCCAGTAGGTTTGACGAATGTGTGACAATAGGAGTTGTGGGCCTGCATGCATAAGTTTGATATGTTCAGCTTGAAATAACAATTTTGTAATGTGATGTTTACTATCTAATAATATGGGATGTTTAATGTCGTAACTGTAGTTGGCGTTTTCTAATCTGCCACCTACGCGAATGATGCCCCGATCATCTATAAACGGAGATAGTGAAACTAGCCTATTTTTTCTAGATAACGGTCTTTTTAGACTAAGTGTTTTGTATTCGTCAGGAAACATTTCTATTTGACTAATGCGTAACATGACCGTAAATGATTCCTGCAATTCTTCACATGATAAATGACCACACAACTTGTCATTCGGATTTTTTAAATTAAAATTAAATCTAAGTATGTAAGCAATAATACGTTTTAATTTATTTATATTCGATTTATTACTTATTAAACTACTAATTGGCAATTGACTTGATTGATTATTATCTGATAAATAAACTTTAATTTCAGGTATGTTGGAATTCGAACCTATATGTGGCATTTTTGGCCAACAATCTTCACCGTAATTCAAAAACTTTGGGCCTGACCACCACAACGAACAGGTGCCGATTTGATCGGCCCTCAGCCCACGGGAAACTAAGTCCGCCGGGTTCTCTTTAGACGACACGTATCTCCATGAACTTCCCCCGGTAGTTTCTTGTATCTCGCTAACACGGTTACGGACAAACGGTTTCAATTTATTTGGTGATGTCGATAACCAACATAAAACTATTGTGGAATCACACCAATAATAAAGCTTACTTATCTTAACAGTCAATGATGCTACTGCCTTCGCACACAGTCTTGCTCCCAACAAAGCCCCACACAGTTCGAGACGAGGTATGGTTGTAGTTTTAATGGGAGCGACTTTATTTTTCGAGGTTAAAAGGTGAATTGTAGTTGTACCATTATTGTTGAGGCATCTAACATAGACGCACGCCCCATATGCACATTCAGATGCATCTGTGAAAATATGCAACTCAATTAAATTGTAATTACTACTAAATGCATGCCTTGGTACCTTTAAGTTATTCAAACAAGACAGTGTAGCAATGAATGACAGCCAACGTTCTTGTGTGTCCTGAGAAACCGGGTCATCCCAGGAACATTTCTCTAACCACAATTTTTGCATTGTTACCTTTGCCAATACAACACATGGCCCGACTAGGCCTAGCGGGTCAAATATTTGACTAATGCTAGATAAAATATGGCGTTTAGTTATTTTCGGGCATGTAGGTATGTTTATAAAAAACGTTAATATATCTAAATCGCAAACCCAGTGTAAACCTAATATTTTAGAAGTGCTAGGAGCTTGATTACGATCTAGATCGAGTATGTTATTATCACTTATATCAGAAGACGATAAGATAGCCTTCATCACCTGTGGGCTATTAGATTGCCATTTTCTTAATTTGAATTGAGCCGAGGCGAGAATCGAACTCACCTCCTTGCATAACTGTATAGTGCCGAACTCAGTGTCACAACCACCGAGATAATCGTCGACATACATGTCTCGTTGTATGGCTTGGCTTACCTCATTGTTTGAGGCCTGTGAAGCGAGACTTACGAGTGACTTTGTTGCTAAGTATGGTGCCGAAGCAGTACCATAAGTAACAGTATTCAGAACATATGATTTAAGCGGTTCACATTGATTAAATCTAAATACAATTTTTTGTAAAGAGCGTTGAGATTTATTAATTTTTATGGCCCTATACATTTTCTCAATGTCCGCTGATACTACGTATCTGTGTTGCCGAAACCGTAATAAAATAGAATAAAGATCATCCTGCACTGTGGGACCGATCATTTGTAAGTCGTTCAAAGAAATGCCTGAAGTTGTCACGGCTGACGCGTCAAACACAACTCTTAATTTAGTTGTGGTGCTTTGCTCGCGCATAACACCGTGATGAGGTAGGTAATAACTTATTATATTATTTGAATTGTTATCTTCTGACATATGCCCTAGTTCTAGGTACTCACGCATAAAATTAATGTACCTATTTTTAAATAAGGGATCACGAACGAACCTACGTTCTAGCGAGAGAAATCGAATCTTCGCCAATTGATATGAGTCACCTAATCGTTCGGGTGACAGTTTTAATGGCATTTCTACAATGAAACGTCCATCTTTGTCACGAGTAGTAGTGTTTAAAAAATGTTCTTCACATGCACGTTCCTCGGCTGACAACGAATGTTTTTCAGATATAGACTCTAATTCCCAGAAGCGTGTCAATTCAGATTTTATATCCTGAACGAAATTACATACTGGCTGGTCACGGGATGGACTAGGTTGCGCAATATACCCAGAGATAAGCCATCCTAATTTAGATTCATATAATCTAGGTTGACATTTGCCCAAATTAATGGTGTTAGTACCTAAAATATTCCAAAACTCTTCAGCACCTAGTAATATGTCTACGCTTGACGGTTTATAATAGTAAGGGTCAGCTAGACAGATGCCTGATGGCAGTGGAATAGTACTAATATCAACTAATGTCGATGGTAATGATTTGGTTATTTCAGGTAATACTAGACAATCAATAGTTGTTTTATAATTACCCGAGTAAGATTCCAAGGTTAGAGAACAAGACTGTGTGCTTTTACATATTTGCCGGTTAATACCCGTTATTTTGGAGTTTACGTTACGTTTAAGGGAACCCAGCTTACCACACAGCTCCTTGGTTATAAAATTTGCGGTGCTACCGTTGTCCAGGAGCACCCTCGCCACGTGATAGCAGCCACTGCTGTCCCGCACCCTCACCCGGGCTGTGGAAAGTAATACGGTGGACGAAGTAGTATTCTGTATAGCTTTGGCTGTCAAAGTGACATTCTCTTCTATTAAATTATTGACAGGCGAGTCACTATCTTTGTCCATGTGTAACAGCGTGTTATGTTTTGCCTTGCAATACTTGCACCGAGCCCACAATTTACATTTATTTTCGGCATGACCCGGGTTTAAACAATTGAGGCAGACATTAAGTTCTTTAACCTTCTGATTACGTGCCTCTGAAGAAAGTTTACGAAAACTATCGCATTTAAATAGAACATGACTTTGTTTACACATAGGACATGATTTTGAGCTTGAGCTTTTAACCGAACTATTTGTATTGGTATCGTTCAATTGCACTGCAAAGCTTTTTTGTTTAACTAATTTATTACTTGAATTTTTATTTTTATTAATGTCACATTCCTCAACTGATTGTAATAAGTCGGCCCTGTTGTTTAAAAACGTTAAAAATTGAGATAATGTAGGTGCCTCAGTTAACGTATTTCTAAATTCTTCCCAATGAAAATAAGTTTTGTTGTCTAACTTACGTGCTACAATATAAATAACCAGAGTGTCCCAGTGTTCCGTTGGTTGACCTAATATTGTCAGAGCCCTCAGATTTTTTGTAGTTATATCCACAAAATTATGTAGTGCTTTACTAGACCCCTTTTCTATTTGTTCGACACTAAACAATGATTGAACGTGATTATTTACCAAAAGACGATTATTGTTGTACCTTTTTGTCAATAGATCCCAAGCGATGCTATAGTTATCAGAATTAAAGTCCAAATTCCTAATAATTAAAGCAGCAGCACCCTTTAATGAAGACCGAAGGTAGTGAAATTTACTAATATCGTCCAATAATGTGTTTTTTTGTATTAATGAATCAAATGTGTCTCTGAACTCAAGCCAATGCTGATAGCTTCCATCAAAGTGCGGTAAACTAATCTGAGGTAATTTAACAACACTATGTTTAGACTGTGTAGTGTCATTATTATCCGAAACTTGCACGGGACTCACCAAAATGCTTGCTCTTCGCTCGTTATGCTGACGTCGCAATTCGCGAGCCGAGGACACCAACGAGAAGTATTGGTTTTGAAACGCCTCGCGATCGCCCAGTGCCTCGCCGGGGTCCTCCATCAGCATCTCGATCTCCCCCTGTATTTTATCATAGTCATTAAATAGCAAATCCATTTTATCAAGTCTTGTTTCTAATTCAGCTATCTGAAGTTCGCTTAATCGTGAACAAGAAAGGGCTACATTTAAGTAGTTGCTAAAAAGCGTAAGCTTAGCCTTACAGCTTGCACGTTTCTTAATTAAATCTTTAACTTTAGTCTCCATATTTGAAATAAACTGATTACGTTAAACTTAATAAATGGTAGCAAATAATGCGATGAATAATGCAAGCAAATAATGCACAGGAAGAAGCGACCGATGTTGGCCTTGACCTAATTAGCGGCCGTGCTACCGCGTGCAATCGTGCACACGTGCAAAACAAGTTTTTTGTATGTTCTGCAACTAATTACGCAGCGATGTAATTGAGCAGGCATAAAATGTATGAGAACAGTGAACACTATAAAATATGGAAAGAAAATAGAACAGAATAAATGGCCAAAAGAAAGTTGGGAATAGTTTAGAAAGTATGAAGGGACGAATATTTAATTGGAACGACACACGTAATTACCGATCTGTAGCCACAGTTGTCCGATCGCTTGATTTTTTCCTCTCGGAGAAACGTGTGCGCCACGTTGTTTTCTGCTCCGCAAACGCCGCCGCCGTTCGTCTTGATTTTCTTGCGAAGGACCAATTTGTTCGGGAGATTTGAGGACTTTCCAATGATGATGCCGGTTACTTATACAACGGTTTATTGCTATTTAAATAAATTAACAATTAAACTTGACGAGGCGTGCAGTATAGAAAATAAGTAAGTAGTAGGGTGTGTGCGCTCTCGTCCGCTGTCTCGATGAAGTGGCCGGTGCGGTGGCGCGCGCGCCTCCTCCGTCGCGCCCCGCTATGCCCCCGCCGTCGCCCGCGCCGGTGTCGCCTCCACCGACGTCATCAAACCAGAATGTTCCGAACAATTTATTTAATAGAAAAGAATTTGTTTGTATATAGATCTGCTTGAAAAGCCCTTCCTACGTTCCTCTAAAAAGATATTATTTTTGATGCAAAGGTCGTGAGCGCCGACGAACACTTGGAGACTTGGGAGATGTTTCAACTTCATGTAGGTAGACTTGTATGGTGTATGAAACGTATTTATTTATATCTATGGGTCAAAACTCATCAACATCAAAAATAAAGTGTCTGTTACAATGCCTACTAATCCCTACTTCCCTACTTATAATATTACTAGCTTCTGCCCGCGACTTCGTACGCGGATCATGTCGCTTATGCCAGCGACAACGGGGTCGTCAAATTCAAAGATCTGAAGCATCTGATGTCGTATTCTAAGAGCCCGGTAGCGACTGAATATGCGAGGTGATTCAGAACTTTCATTTTTGTAAGTCAACCCACCAGTTTAAACAACTTTTGCTAAGATATCATTCCTACACGTGTTATAGTATAGCTGGGCTCTTGAAGTTCCACATAAGGTGTTCTAGATCTTCAAATTAAATATCTCAGCAGAAAAATTTAATCACGTGGATAAATTTTTACAATGGCACCATTCTTGTATTTCTTATAGTTTAGCTCGTTTGTTGCGGTTCTGCATCAGGTACACACCAAAAACATAGGATTTTCATACAAACTACCAACCCCCGTTGTACTCCCCTAGGAGTATATTTTCGTAAAATGCGATGCGATGTCTACACCCTAAGAGAAACCTATCTTCAAAATTTCATGTCACTTTCTTCAAAAATCATAAGCCTTCTATACCAATTACTAAACCCCTATTTACCACCTTAGGGGAGGAATTTAAAAAAAAATGGTGAAACACGTGTTTACTTATTTATTTCAAGGAGTAACTTCACAAAGTTTCATGTCGAAATTCGTAATTAATATTCATTCACCATACAAAGTTTCAACCCTTATTTCATCCCCTTAGGACACAAATTTCAAAAAATCCTTTCTTAATACGCGTCAGAGTCTTAAGATGAACCTCTGTGAAAAAAATCAGCTTTATAGGTTCACGGGTTTGGGCCCTGCGATGTTGAGTCAGTGAATCAGTCAGGACTTTGAGTTTTATTTATATAGACGAAGAAGGAGATAGAAGAAGAAGAAGAAGATAGAAGACTACTCGACGCACCCGGACAAAAATCCTATAGCCTTCCTCTATAAATGAGCTATCCAACACTGAAAGAATTTTTCAAATCGGACCCGTAGTTCCTGAGATTAGCGCGTTCAAACAAACAAACAAACAAACAAACAAACAAACAAACTCTTCAGCTTTATAATATTAGTATAGATAAATGCGAAAGTAACTCCGTCTGTTACGCTTTCACGCCTAAACCAGTGAGCCGATTTTGATGAATTTTGGTACAGAGATAAAATAGACACTGAGGAAATAGTTTTCTCTAGCTAGTGAAACTATAGATTTATGCCGAAATACCACATTTTAAACATTATTTTCATTACGATTCAAAGACACAACATAATCATAGGTACCTATTTATGATCCAGATCTCTTACACGCTGTGAGAATGTCAAATCGACCTATGATATTATAAGACCATTTTCACCAAAACCAATTCTCTCTATTTTACGGGATGTCAATGGAAATGGCTCGTGGTTTATTGCACAGTAAGACATTACTGGATGGTGCAATATCTCGGGCCAATTTCGATAACAAGCATCAATTGCTATAATGGTTTTATCTCATTTCTGTGTGAAGGCAATTTGTGGTCAGAACCGACCTTTTTCTTCTGAGAATAGCAAAAAGATCACTGTAAATATATTAAATGCTATAGTACGGTTTTTGAGGAAAATGTGATATTTTATTATTACTTGCTCGGTCACGCTTGGAATCAGATTTCTCGTATTATTTTTTAACTAGCTTCTGCCAGCGGTTTTACCCGCGTCCCGTGGTAACTACTCAGCGCATCCGGATAAAAAGTAGCCTATAGCCTTCCTCGATAAAAGGGCTATCTCACACTGAAAGATTTTTTCAAATCGGACCAGTAGTTCCTGAGATTAGCAGGTTCAAACAAACTCTTCAGCTGTATAATATTAAGTATAGATATTTAATATAGTCTGGTTTTTTGTTGGTTCCACTGATTCTTAGAAAAAACTTAAGCCGGTATAAGTACGGTGGTTCTTATGAATGTTTTACGGTAGGTATGAATATGTTCAAAATTGCACGAATAGTGAATATCTTAACGTTCAAAGAAGCGATAACTTAGACAAGGGTTGAATCAATACTGGAAATTTCTTCTATTTTTCTTACGAGTCTACCAAAGTTTTTTGTTGATATTATAAGACTGTTGCGGATAGTGTAACTTCTTATTATTTTTGGGCATATTTGCTTTTCTCTTGTACGAGTTTCCAGAAGTATAACATAGCGTTTAAAACAAATAAACATAGAAGCCTGTGGTATTAATTGCCTGGCCTCAAAGTACAGACGATAGTAAGTTACCACAATCTGTCAAATTTCTGCAATCGATTTTCAAGCTTATCACAGTGGAGGTAGGTTAATGTTTGACTGGTAAAATTTGACAGATTCATATACGTTGACCTGCTGTCGTTTGTACCTTTGTACAGTGGTCACCACCCAAACTGTGTATCTGTCGCAGGGATATGATAAAAATAGAGCGATGATAACTTTTAGCGAATGTTTTAGGACATTTATTCGGTGGAGCAGGGGGTGCAGTCACTGACAAACATATGTTTATTGTCATGTGACATGTTTTATTGTCATTTCACTGAATCAGTTTAGAGTTTTCTTCAAATCACCAGATTTGTTTAGGGAAATGATAAAATCGTGTTGTTATTTTCACATCCTCCGTGAGTTGATCAAACCCCTTAGGGATTTGGCCAAATCTCTATTTTTATCATATCCCTGCGACATATCCATTAAAATGTTGTTATCTGAAAGCTATAAGATACCTGACCCACTTCAGCGACAAGATAGTAAACAGCGTCAATTACGCCAGTTAACGCTTTGGCACTCAACACATCAATTTTGTATAGCTTAGCCAGCTTACCTTAGGGCTGCGTAACATTTGAAGTTTTATTTTCAGGAACACAAACGTCGTAACAACACTGTAGCAGTTGACTAATAAAAAACGTCATTAAAGTAAAAAGCAACTTTTAAATTTCTATTAAATAGAGGACTTCGACTTACTGCGGAATTCAATAATCTGTCTATCTCTGGATTTGCTTACTAGAAATAGAATTTTGACATTAGCCCCATACAAGTAATGTCAAATACCTATCTCTAGTAATCAAATCAACAGATAGATATAATATTGGGAACGGCCATTAGTAAGTATTGCATGTAGGTACATAGGTAAGTGCAATGATGGTTGAGAAACATCAATGATGAATTTAGTTCTTATATTTATTATAGCTTCTGAATCTGAGGGATTCTGAATACAGCAAAGATGAACAAAATGGCAGCCCATACTGCTATTTCACTATAGATATTTCCGACAGACGACCAATTTATGGACAGACTGTAAGTGGCTGTAACTTAGCAACAAATATCTCTACATGGGTTATATAACTAAAGCCCATAAGCTTATCATCTCGCAAAAACATTTACTTGTACATTCACGACACAGATCCATCTTACCACTAACAAATGACACTATATGACATTTCTAGTTTGTCTTTCGTACGACAAAGCATTTGTAATTTCTCTGTTCACCGCGGCGTTTAGTCGCCAGCTTACGACCGGCACATTTTCGGCACGGCACGGTAAGGCATTTAGGACATCGAATAAAAATATAGCTGTAATGACCAGCTACACAGGTTCCTGATAAAGACCTAGATAGCTATACGACCGATCATGACATGAAATGTTTACTTTTAATTTTTAATTCTTTTCTAAAATTTCAAAGTTAAAAACATTTACATGGCATTACCTGTCAGATAGCTATCTAGAAGTTTACAGTAGCTAGTAGGCAAGTTTTCTTGTCCAGATGCGAAAATTTTATTCTTCGGGCTGAAACCAAACGTCGAAGCTAAATCTATACTAATATTATAAAGCTGAAGAGTTTGTTTGTTTGAACGCGCTAATCTTAGGATCTACTGGTCCGATTTGAAAAATTATTTCATTGTTAGATAGCTCATTTATCGAGGAAGGCTTTAGGCTACTTTTTATCCGGGTGCGTGCAGTAGTTCCCATGGGAAAGCGGGTGAAACCGCTGGCAGAAGCTAGTTAACTTATAAGTATTTTTATTCGTCGTCTAAATATTTTTATATCTTACGATGCCTTGTCGATAATGGTGGGCCTTATTTGACAACCCTAGTATATCGTGTTTCTAACTCCGAATGCACTGATCGCATTTTAATGGCGTTCTTTAGAATGTAAATGCTCCAGACTAATGCCTTGTTTAAGTCAAAAACGATGCGTCGTCCTTACAAGGGATAATCGAGGTAATACGAAAATATTGTTTATCGTTATTGTTTAGGGTGGTCCCTATATGTTCAAAAAAAATTTTTTTTTGAAATGTTAATCGGGCACCCTCTCAAAGTGATATATAGACTTTAAAATAAATACCATATTTTTTTCAGAATTTTTAATTAATATTTAGGGGTCGCGACGGGACTTTTAAAATGAAGAAAATAAAAATAAAGGGTTATTTTTTATAAATTGCTACATTTATTTGTAATACAGTGGAAACAGTGATAAATTAAATATTAAGCTGTTTGAATAGACAAATTAAAAGATAAAATACAGAAATCAATTAAAAGTTACTTCACAAGTGTTGATTTTTAGAATCAGGATATTTTTTCCTAAATTCTTTAACATTCAAGAGTGGATATTGTTTTCGCTCCTCGTTTATGGTGATTAACTTATTATATTCTTCCATAAAAGTTACACCACGTTCTACGACATCATTCACTACCCTCATTGACCGTACGATGTCTCTTCCAGCTTGATAACTATCATCTGCTGACCAGTCAGCAACATCTTCATTTAGAAATTGAGACGATATTCCCAGTATCTCAAAGAAACGAAGAGAATTACTGGACACGAACTCTTCGATATTCTTTCTTGCAATATTTTTAGTATCCAGGCTTATTCGCTTCGGAAAAAAATCTGGACCTTCGTTTTCTAAGGCCTGCGCCATTTTTTGTTTGGTATCAATGTCGTCACCAAAAAATGCAAACTAAGTGGTACGGGCTCCTCTGTTAAGTATTACAAATGCACCAGAATTTTCTTAAGAGCAATTTTGGCTAGCGTTTGATTTATATTTTCATTGAGGTCTTTTAATGGTTGTAAGTCTTTCCTAGGCGCTGAAGAAGCAACAGAAGCTTGAATACCAAACAAAAAATTGGCGCAGGCCTTGGAAAACGAAGGTCTAGATTTTTTTCCGAAGCGAATAAGCCTGGATACTAAAAATATTGCAAGAAAGAATATCGAAGAGTTCGTGTCCAGTAATTCCCTTCGTTNCTTAAGAGCAATTTTGGCTAGCGTTTGATTTATATTTTCATTGAGGTCTTTTAATGGTTGTAAGTCTTTCCTAGGCGCTGAAGAAGCAACAGAAGCTTGAATACCAAACAAAAAATTGGCGCAGGCCTTGGAAAACGAAGGTCTAGATTTTTTTCCGAAGCGAATAAGCCTGGATACTAAAAATATTGCAAGAAAGAATATCGAAGAGTTCGTGTCCAGTAATTCTCTTCGTTTCTTTGAGATACTGGGAATATCGTCTCAATTTCTAAATGAAGATGTTGCTGGCTGGCCAAATGATAGTTATCAAGCTGGAAGAGAGATAGTACGGTCAATGAGGGTAGTGAATGATGTCGCAGAACGTGGTGTCACTTTTATGGAAGAATATAATAAGTTGATCACCATAAACGAGGAGCGAAAACCATATCTACTCTTGATTGCTAAAGAATTTAGGAAAAATGTCCTGATTCTAAAAAATCAACACATGTGAAGTAACTTTTAATTGATTTGCGTGTTTTATCTCTTAATTTGTCAATTCGAACAGTATTAATAACATGTTTTTTTAACCTGGTCGGTATTCCAGCCTTTTTCCATATAGTCAAGACATCACTAGCAGCCAAAGTAGCAAAACCACGAGTATTTTCACTTTTGTAGAAAAAAAAACAATTGCAACGTTTCTTTGATTGATGGCAACTTTGTTGCAATCGAATTAGGCGACATTTTGATCCACTAACCAAATGTTTGTTTTATTTCTTGTGGAAACAAACCCACTTCTACTACTTTTTGATGACATAGTAAAACAATAACGAACGAAAACAAAATCGACAATTGCACCTTCGCTTACGGCCGAAGCTTAAAATTTGAGTGAGTTTCGCGGGGCGAGAACTTGGATATGTAAGGCAAGGGGTGTAAGGGGCGTCAAGTTGCGGGCTATTTCTCGAATATGAGTCATACAAATAAATAAAAATCATAACATTTTGTATTTTATAAGAAGGAATCTTCAAAAATAATTTTCTTCATTGATTTCCCATTATACGATATTTTATAACTTTGAAATGTATGTCGCGACCCCTAAACAGTATTTAAAAAATAAAATAAAAATTATGTATTCATATTATAGCATAGAGAACATAATAAGACGGTGCCCCGATGATAATTTTCACTTTGAAAAATAAGGACCACCCTATTATTGTTGTTTAAAAAAATTATTAACTAGTTAATGTAGGTACAGTATTGTACAGACGACAGTAGGTATACGAATCTGTCAAATTTTACCAATAGAACATTAGCCTTCCACTATTGTGATAAGGTTGAAAATCCATTGCAGAAATTTGACACATTGTGGTAACTTGATGTGCTGTCGTCTGTAAATACGCTAACACATTAACCTACCTCAATCTGTCAAATTTCTTCAATAGATTTTCAATCTTATCACAATATTGGAAGGTTAGTATCGGATTGGTAAAATTTTACAGATTCGGGTAGGTACGTTGTCGTCTGTACAAATTTTGCCGAATTATAGTCGAATATAGTGAGACCATATTATTATTTTTGTTACATCAACCGTGTTATAATTTGCCTATATTCTATGAAATAAATTTTCATTTCATTTTGTGATATTTATTTGTTTGTTGTTTTTCCAAAATAAAGAGTAAGTTAATACTAGTATTTCTGTTTATTACTGTGGCAATTCATCCATTTTCGCACAAATGCATTCTTCGAAAATCGCGGTGTGTTTTTCATAATTAAAATCCCCCATGCATTTATGTCCAATTAATTACACAATTCTTTATTAGCATTTTCCTCCATTTAATTATTATTGAACTTATTGTTTACATTTTTAAATATAATTATGAAAAGAAAGAGTATAAAAACATTTAAAAATACATATAAATACAGGTGGCCACCGATATCGGGCACAGAGTCCAAGGTACCGGTGGTTATTAGGATGCCAGAGATAGAAACCTCCTTAAGGAGTACCGCCCTCTGAATCAGTCCCTTGACCCAGCCGCCTAACAAGAGCCTCGTGAAATGTTGGTCGAGGCTCTTGGCTATTAAGCTATTGGCCGTAACAACTATTAGAAGCATTATTTTTATTATTAGCATTATTTTTATTATACAAGTGAAACGTCATCTTCTCATTAACACTTCTTGCAGCCATGTCGTCTATCACACAATCTATTCATCGCTTCTTTGGTTATTTTCTTCCTCTAAATTAATTCAGATGCCCAACACCGGTGTGTTACACAGCAAAATATAACTAGCTTCTGCCAGCGGTTTCACCCGCGTCCCGTGGGAACTACTCAGCGCACCCGAATAAAAAGTAACCTTTCTCGTTAAATGAGCTATCTAACACTGAAATAATTTTTCAAATTGGACCAGTAGTTCCGGAGATTAGCGCGTTCAAACAAACAAACTCTTCAGCTTATAACATTAGTATAGATTAAAATATAAGTTCAACTTGGAGCAGCAAAAAGCTTGTATATCTAAAAGCTGAAGCCTCTTTAGACTACCCATGTCAGTTAGATAGCCATAAATTGAATAACAAATTAGAACACGAGGCTCGAGTTAGTTACTAATTCATAACAAGCGAATTCTAAGTTATTATTGGAATCAGTGGAGCCAAACTTTTGAACACCGATGCAATATTCGACCAGGCGAGAGTGAATTCGAAATAAATTCTTCTTTCGAACTAAATGAATATTCATATAACGTTCTGTACTAATGGAAATAAACGCACGTTCATTCGGAACGACCTTTATATATATGTATTACACATATACTGTTGACCGGGTCAAAATATTACGGATATTTTTTTGTCGCATAAACAGAATTTTTTGAATGAAATTATCGTTGCGTGATGGCGGTATCAATTATAATTTGTTTGTTAATTAACGAAACGTATTCGTTAACAATGAGACCACATAAAGTTTCCATTTCTGTTGGCATTAGCAGATTTTTCGGTTTATGGGTTAAAATATTACATTAAAAAATGAAATGGAATGTAATTTTCCCTTTGTTAGAAATAATTTATGTAAGTTACGCGTCTATGATATAACTAGCTTCTGCCAGCGGTTTCACCCGCGTCCCGTGGGAACTACTCGGCGCACCCGGATAAAAAGTAGCCTATAGCCTTCCTCAATAAATAGGCTGTATAACACTGAAATAATTTTTCAAATCGGACCAGTAGTTCCTGAAATTAGCACGTACAAACAAACAAACTCTTCAGCTTTATAATATTAGTATAGATGAGCACAAACAATAAGAGTGTTTGTTTTACCAAGACAGAAGGGTCAATAAGAGAACAAAAAAAACTTATAAGTATTCGAAAAGCATATTGAGTAACAATACCAAAATAAATATCCCAAAATAAGTTGACAGTCCAAGAATAAATGTGTCAAATCATTGTCAAAATAAATATGATGGGCCTCTAAACTAATGGGCCGCCGATCGCAAGCAAAACGTACTTTCCCCAAGATATAGGGGGTGCCTGACCCCCTGACTCTCGTGTACCCCACGACCCCCAACTCTGCCAACTATATTCAGCTTATTTCCACAGATTGCCTATTTGTTATTTTATGTCACTCAAAAATGTAATATCATTTTCTGCGTGGTTTTTTACGACTTTCGGCGGAAAAATGTGATTCGGCGTTGATTGAATTGTGAAGGGTAATTAGAGCAAAAATGAAGTAAGCAGGTGCTTTTTTATTTTGTTACGACAAATAATAACTTTAATTTGATACTTACGTTTCTAAGTACAGACAACAGCACATCAAGTTACCACAACCTGTCAAATTTCTGCAATCGATTTTCAACCTTATCACAATGGAAGTAGGTTAATGTTTGATTGGTAAAATTTGACAGATACGTTGACTTGCTGTTGTCTGTACATTACAACCACTTGATTTACATGTCAGTATTTATACAAAAACTTTCAAGGAAATAAAAAAGATGCTAAACCAAATTCCCGATTTGAAAACTTTAGTTAACTTTTAGTCGCTTAATTTACTAAGCTCCTACTCTCTCCTATCTAATAAACTATGCTATTCCACTAGACCATAATCGATAACATTACTTACCAAACGAATTTACTGCAATAATATATGAAATAGTGCTGAAAATTCCCCGCAAAATGGTCTCCGAACTATCTCCACAGCATTTACGATTAAAATATTCGATTCTACAGCTGATCCTACTCGATTCCAAAGCGAGATGTTTTAAATAACTTCGTAATCAAGGTGGGATTCGATTATTTCACACATATCGAGTACACAAACTAGGGACGCCCACTTCGATCAATCTCAGGGCTGTCATTATTTTTTTATGAATTTCGAGTAATAACAATTTAAAAATAAATTAGTTCGAGTCAAAAGTGGCGAAGGTTGCGGTTTTCGAATTGGACTTAATTGAAATTTAAGGCAGGTTGCACATGAGAGAGTTTGGTTGTGTAATTTTTTTGTATTTTTTTCCCACGGTCGGAATGAAATTGTATTTCCGAATTACATTGTTTTGGCCAATTTAATAGCGGTAGTGGAATGTATAGATAGTACGTAAAGATCGTTTATCGAGGTCCTCAACATTTCAAGTCTTAGTTGGCAATAGGTTCTCCCCCTGCATCATATAAGTCGACAAAAGAACGACCAAATTATGTACCTATGTACGTATTTATTATTTATCTCCCAAAGGTAAAACAGGTCCTTAAAATACGTTACTAAAACGTCGTCTTCGTAGTTCTAAATGCAAGAACCGTTTCGCGACATAAAGAAACTTTAATTTCAATACCAGAAAGAACTTCATCTGACAAGGCAACATGACTCGAATCGTCTGCCAGAACTTTAAAACACGTACGTAGAACAAGTATTATCCTAACTAGTTTGAAACTTAGTTTTAAACCATTTCATACAATATAAGTATCAACTTCAGAACAACTTGTTTCAAATATGGACGTTTAGTTTTAATTCAACTGAAAATAGTTCTTGCTGTTGATAAATATTATAGTAAATGGGAAATTAGCTCAAAGTCAAATCATTTATTTCATTTAGGCCTTTACAAGCACTTATGAATGTCAAAAAAAATATAACTAAGGTTGATTCTAGTTCCAAAGCTCTGTCAGTCTGTCCAGCTTTCACACCAAAATTACTGAAGCGGTTTTATTGAAATTTTGTACACAGGTAGTCTATAGAGCCTGAGTAAGGACTTTTTATTTTTATAACTATCCAAGTGCTGAGGTGCTTTTTATTATCCAGATGGAATTGGTAGTAAGAAACAGTAGAAAAAAAAATCTACAATATTAGCAATTCCGCTCTTTTTATAGAAGTTACCAAGTCCTTTGCTTCCACATTTCGTAGGCAACCCTAATTCTCCTCCTTCGTTAATAAGGTAAATTCCTCAAAGTTTCAACTTAATTAAAGTTTGTCGGAACCAACTTTACAGTACAATTCACACATTACATTATTGGAAACTTTTTTATGGTATACCTTAATGCTGTGTGCTTCCAATTTAGTATAAAGCAGATGTTTCATATGAAACCGTCGTAATTAGTGTTGCCAGTATAAAAGTCGAATAAAATACTGTGAAGCGGATACGTAAATGTTAATTAGGAAAATAAACAAATCGTGCACTTAATGATCCTTGGCTTTTATTTAATATCGATGTTTGATGGGTGTTAGTCATTAAAGTGCCTAATGAATTGTAAATAACCCGAATAGATGCTTTTAGAAGCATTTGTTTTGTGTACCACTCATATGAATCATATTTTATTTATAAAGTATTATTAATTACAATTTCGTTTTTGGTGCTATTTTAATATTTGTGTTCACTGACCATAAGATACTGTGGCTCTTTCCCCGTTTATTCATATCCGTTCCCAATAACCTATCTATGCCTTGATTTGCCTATTAAAGATTGAATTTTGACAATACAAGTAATGTCAAATTCTTAACTCTTAATAACAAAATCGAGATAGCACATTTCACAGCTAGTAGTCGTATAGCGTTATGCAGGAAATTCACAAAGCAGCCCGAGATCAGAAAGTTGGCGGTGTTGCACCACCACCGCGACAACGTGCTTGGGAGAGCACGTAAAGCCGGCATCCCCGAACGGTACTCAGTGGTGGTATTTGTTATTATTCCACGTCAGAGGCCGTCAGGCGGATTTGAGAAAACTCTGACACTAGCTTGTTAGATGATTAAACCTGCAGCTCACTCGATAAGAAGTAGAAAAAGAAACATTATCAGGTCTATATTACCACGAAGGTTTATCAAACACTAGCTTCCGCCAGCGGCACCCGCGTCCCGTGGGAACTACTCGGCCCATCCGGATAAAAAGTAGCCTATAGCCTTCCTCAATAAATGGGCTATCTAACACTGAAATAATTTTTCAAATCGGACGAGTAGTTCCTGAGATTAGCGCGTTCAAACAAACAAACAATTCAGCTTTATAATATTATATAAGTATAGATAAAGATAAATAGTATAAGATAATATTAGCAAGGATTTAGTTAAAATCTTACATTTAAGTCGCTTATACACGACTGCAGATAATATTTTGTAATAAAACATGCAACATTATACGCTCCTGAAAACAGAATATTTAGTAGGACCTAATGTACTTAGTCTGCATTATTTCAACGAATTCCGTTCACAAATAATGTATTTAATAGGTAATCCTTTGGGCACACTGGTGTTTGAGAAAAAGGCCTTTATTAACATTCATGTAGTCTCAACTTTTTTAAGGTCCGTACCCGAAGAGTAAAACGGGACCCTATTACTAAGACTACGTTGTATGTCTGTCTGTCTGTCTCCGGGCTGTATCTCTTAAGCCATTATAGCTAGAAAGCTGAAATCTTCACAAATGATGTATTTCTGTTGCAGCTATAACAACAAATACTAAAATTTTTAGATATATATATTAAGGGAGGTTCCCATGCCGCAAATTATAACTTTGTTATTCATATATTTGTATGGAAAACAAAGTTAGTTTTTGCTGACCGAAAAATGATTGTATTTTGGCTAGTTGGAGGTTATAGATACGTTTATTTTTCATAGATAATGGTACGGAACCCTTCGTGCGCGAGTCCAACTCGCACTTGGCCGGTTTTATTAATGAATGTTGTAATAATCTACAGTGAGTGGGCTTATCTAATTTTGGGTTTTCGTAAAGTTTAATGCCGAACATAATCAAGAAAAACAGAGAGATTATAAATACATAGATTTGCCAAAGAAACGTGGAAAACTACAATGTAAATACCTCTTTGTGCTGGCAACTCTTATATATTTAGTTTCTTTGTAAAAAGCTCAAAGAGTTACTGTCAACATTTTACTAAAGAATTGTTTCGTTTCAAAAGAGTAAAAGTTCTTAGAGAAGATTCTAGACTAGAAAGATTTATTTGCTTATTAAATATTTATATTCTGCCTGAAGGACTGCTTTACACACTCGCTTATAGTGCTTACACAATAGCGGATTTTTAAAGCGCGACAGATTTTTTCCACTCGAAAAGTTTCGCATCCATTCTCTCGGCCTTACAACACGCGAAAGTTTTCGAAGGGAAAAAATCGATGGTCTATGAAATGATTTTAATAAATGTTTTTGTGTAGGTGGCGAAATAAACTTAGTGACATCCACCAGTCATCGACTTCTAGATATCTAAAATATTTTTTTAATGCTTTTTAATGTTTTGTGTAACGTAACCTAGCTGACATTCAATCTTTCCCATAATAAAGTAAGCCCCAGCAGTGGGACGATAAAAGGGATGATGACGATANAGTAGGTTAATGTTTGATTGGTAAAATTTGACAGATACGTTGACTTGCTGTTGTCTGTACATTACAACCACTTGATTTACATGTCAGTATTTATACAAAAACTTTCAAGGAAATAAAAAAGATGCTAAACCAAATTCCCGATTTGAAAACTTTAGTTAACTTTTAGTCGCTTAATTTACTAAGCTCCTACTCTCTCCTATCTAATAAACTATGCTATTCCACTAGACCATAATCGATAACATTACTTACCAAACGAATTTACTGCAATAATATATGAAATAGTGCTGAAAATTCCCCGCAAAATGGTCTCCGAACTATCTCCACAGCATTTACGATTAAAATATTCGATTCTACAGCTGATCCTACTCGATTCCAAAGCGAGATGTTTTAAATAACTTCGTAATCAAGGTGGGATTCGATTATTTCACACATATCGAGTACACAAACTAGGGACGCCCACTTCGATCAATCTCAGGGCTGTCATTATTTTTTTATGAATTTCGAGTAATAACAATTTAAAAATAAATTAGTTCGAGTCAAAAGTGGCGAAGGTTGCGGTTTTCGAATTGGACTTAATTGAAATTTAAGGCAGGTTGCACATGAGAGAGTTTGGTTGTGTAATTTTTTTGTATTTTTTTCCCACGGTCGGAATGAAATTGTATTTCCGAATTACATTGTTTTGGCCAATTTAATAGCGGTAGTGGAATGTATAGATAGTACGTAAAGATCGTTTATCGAGGTCCTCAACATTTCAAGTCTTAGTTGGCAATAGGTTCTCCCCCTGCATCATATAAGTCGACAAAAGAACGACCAAATTATGTACCTATGTACGTATTTATTATTTATCTCCCAAAGGTAAAACAGGTCCTTAAAATACGTTACTAAAACGTCGTCTTCGTAGTTCTAAATGCAAGAACCGTTTCGCGACATAAAGAAACTTTAATTTCAATACCAGAAAGAACTTCATCTGACAAGGCAACATGACTCGAATCGTCTGCCAGAACTTTAAAACACGTACGTAGAACAAGTATTATCCTAACTAGTTTGAAACTTAGTTTTAAACCATTTCATACAATATAAGTATCAACTTCAGAACAACTTGTTTCAAATATGGACGTTTAGTTTTAATTCAACTGAAAATAGTTCTTGCTGTTGATAAATATTATAGTAAATGGGAAATTAGCTCAAAGTCAAATCATTTATTTCATTTAGGCCTTTACAAGCACTTATGAATGTCAAAAAAAATATAACTAAGGTTGATTCTAGTTCCAAAGCTCTGTCAGTCTGTCCAGCTTTCACACCAAAATTACTGAAGCGGTTTTATTGAAATTTTGTACACAGGTAGTCTATAGAGCCTGAGTAAGGACTTTTTATTTTTATAACTATCCAAGTGCTGAGGTGCTTTTTATTATCCAGATGGAATTGGTAGTAAGAAACAGTAGAAAAAAAAATCTACAATATTAGCAATTCCGCTCTTTTTATAGAAGTTACCAAGTCCTTTGCTTCCACATTTCGTAGGCAACCCTAATTCTCCTCCTTCGTTAATAAGGTAAATTCCTCAAAGTTTCAACTTAATTAAAGTTTGTCGGAACCAACTTTACAGTACAATTCACACATTACATTATTGGAAACTTTTTTATGGTATACCTTAATGCTGTGTGCTTCCAATTTAGTATAAAGCAGATGTTTCATATGAAACCGTCGTAATTAGTGTTGCCAGTATAAAAGTCGAATAAAATACTGTGAAGCGGATACGTAAATGTTAATTAGGAAAATAAACAAATCGTGCACTTAATGATCCTTGGCTTTTATTTAATATCGATGTTTGATGGGTGTTAGTCATTAAAGTGCCTAATGAATTGTAAATAACCCGAATAGATGCTTTTAGAAGCATTTGTTTTGTGTACCACTCATATGAATCATATTTTATTTATAAAGTATTATTAATTACAATTTCGTTTTTGGTGCTATTTTAATATTTGTGTTCACTGACCATAAGATACTGTGGCTCTTTCCCCGTTTATTCATATCCGTTCCCAATAACCTATCTATGCCTTGATTTGCCTATTAAAGATTGAATTTTGACAATACAAGTAATGTCAAATTCTTAACTCTTAATAACAAAATCGAGATAGCACATTTCACAGCTAGTAGTCGTATAGCGTTATGCAGGAAATTCACAAAGCAGCCCGAGATCAGAAAGTTGGCGGTGTTGCACCACCACCGCGACAACGTGCTTGGGAGAGCACGTAAAGCCGGCATCCCCGAACGGTACTCAGTGGTGGTATTTGTTATTATTCCACGTCAGAGGCCGTCAGGCGGATTTGAGAAAACTCTGACACCGGCTTGTTAGATGATTAAACCTGCAGCTCACTCGATAAGAAGTAGAAAAAGAAACATTATCAGGTCTATATTACCACGAAGGTTTATCAAACACTAGCTTCCGCCAGCGGCACCCGCGTCCCGTGGGAACTACTCGGCCCATCCGGATAAAAAGTAGCCTATAGCCTTCCTCAATAAATGGGCTATCTAACACTGAAATAATTTTTCAAATCGGACGAGTAGTTCCTGAGATTAGCGCGTTCAAACAAACAAACTCTTCAGCTTTATAATATTATATAAGTATAGATAAAGATAAATAGTATAAGATAATATTAGCAAGGATTTAGTTAAAATCTTACATTTAAGTCGCTTATACACGACTGCAGATAATATTTTGTAATAAAACATGCAACATTATACGCTCCTGAAAACAGAATATTTAGTAGGACCTAATGTACTTAGTCTGCATTATTTCAACGAATTCCGTTCACAAATAATGTATTTAATAGGTAATCCTTTGGGCACACTGGTGTTTGAGAAAAAGGCCTTTATTAACATTCATGTAGTCTCAACTTTTTTAAGGTCCGTACCCGAAGAGTAAAACGGGACCCTATTACTAAGACTACGTTGTATGTCTGTCTGTCTGTCTCCGGGCTGTATCTCTTAAGCCATTATAGCTAGAAAGCTGAAATCTTCACAAATGATGTATTTCTGTTGCAGCTATAACAACAAATACTAAAATTTTTAGATATATATATTAAGGGAGGTTCCCATGCCGCAAATTATAACTTTGTTATTCATATATTTGTATGGAAAACAAAGTTAGTTTTTGCTGACCGAAAAATGATTGTATTTTGGCTAGTTGGAGGTTATAGATACGTTTATTTTTCATAGATAATGGTACGGAACCCTTCGTGCGCGAGTCCAACTCGCACTTGGCCGGTTTTTTTTATGAATGTTGTAATAATCTACAGTGAGTGGGCTTATCTAATTTTGGGTTTTCGTAAAGTTTAATGCCGAACATAATCAAGAAAAACAGAGAGATTATAAATACATAGATTTGCCAAAGAAACGTGGAAAACTACAATGTAAATACCTCTTTGTGCTGGCAACTCTTATATATTTAGTTTCTTTGTAAAAAGCTCAAAGAGTTACTGTCAACATTTTACTAAAGAATTGTTTCGTTTCAAAAGAGTAAAAGTTCTTAGAGAAGATTCTAGACTAGAAAGATTTATTTGCTTATTAAATATTTATATTCTGCCTGAAGGACTGCTTTACACACTCGCTTATAGTGCTTACACAATAGCGGATTTTTAAAGCGCGACAGATTTTTTCCACTCGAAAAGTTTCGCATCCATTCTCTCGGCCTTACAACACGCGAAAGTTTTCGAAGGGAAAAAATCGATGGTCTATGAAATGATTTTAATAAATGTTTTTGTGTAGGTGGCGAAATAAACTTAGTGACATCCACCAGTCATCGACTTCTAGATATCTAAAATATTTTTTTAATGCTTTTTAATGTTTTGTGTAACGTAACCTAGCTGACATTCAATCTTTCCCATAATAAAGTAAGCCCCAGCAGTGGGACGATAAAAGGGATGATGACGATAACCTTTATAATTATAAATTTAAGATTAAATTGTAATTATATATATTTTATTTTTTTTACTTTTTATTAAACTTTTATTATGATTCAGTACATTTAACTTTATATTTTAAAAAATTAATACTAATTTCTAAGTATAAATAAAAAACTTACAACAAAAATAATATTATATTAATTATATCATAATTAAACTATCAATTAAATTATAAATTAAATTGTATTATAATTAAATTAATAATTCTTATTCTTAGTTAAAAAGACAACACTAAAGTGACGCACAACAAAGTGTCTTGCCAGGATTAAAATTTTATTTCTGACATTATTTTAAGAGTAATTCCTTGTAATTTGAGCACCTAATTATGATGGAAGAACCAACATAATTTCACATTAAATAAGTCATTAACAGTTTCTTATAATATTAAACTGAGTTTTAGCTTATAATGAAAAGGTTACACCTACGACTGGGCCAAATTAGGTTACACTATTAGTCCTTAATAAGGTACTCTAATAATTTCGTGGGACTTTGAACTTTATGTAGACGACTTCAGGCTCATTTTCCTTATTTGTTACCCATCAATACACTATTAATAACCTTTTACCCAGGAATACTTAATTACATAACTAATATGAAGTTTATTTGTGTATAACAGCTGTGCCAATCAAAAAGCGTTTACCTAAGCCTAGCAGCTCCTGAAAGTTTGCTCAGAATGTCAGTAAAAACCTGATAATTAAATCCAGGTAGGAGCAGGGTTATCTTATACTAGCTTCTGTCAGCGGTTCACCCGAGTTCCGTAATAACTATTTCGCGCATCCGCATAAAAAGCCTATAGCCTTCCTCGATAAATGGGCTATCTAACACTGAAAGAATTTCTCAAATAGGATTAGTAGGTAAGTAATTCCTGAGATTAGCGCGTTCAAACAAACTCTTCAGCTTTATATTATTATTAGTACAGATTTATGAGAGCACTAACCAATGAATACCATCATCACCTAAAGCATTATGACCCCAAATCCATGCTCAGGGTCCGATCAACCGTTCTTTGACAAATGTAGGCAATAAACTACGCGTCGCCGTCGCTACAAATTACTTATTTCAGCTCAGTTTTTCCGCTGTACGCCATTTTGGGTTAGGACCAGCCTAGGGATAAGGGTTGCTAAGCCCGCCATTTATATCGGACGAGTATCCACAGAAAAAACTACATACAAGTGCTTCATATTGATGCGGGTGGCCAAAAAAACGGGACTTAGAAATAGTCCCGATATATTAAGTACTTTAACTAAACATGTTCTCTTTTAGGGTTCCGTACAAAACCGGGAACAGCGGAGGATTGCAAAACCTGCGCTGTCTGTCTTTCTCCAGGATGTATCTCATAAACCGTAATAGGTAGAAAGCTGACATTTTCACGAATGATGTATTTCCGTTGCCGCTATAACAACAAATTCTGAAAATTAAAAAAAAGGATTTAGGGGAACCCATACAACAAACGTATTTTTTTTTAATTTCTTTTATAGATGGGTCGAGAATCAAGCTTAAAACAACACCTTGTAAAATTGCATGGCTTGCAGTCATGTCTTCAAGGCTCATTAAACAGCACCCCCACACAGCAGTGGAACCAGAACCTCATACATTCAAGTCATTTAATTAAAACCTCTGCCCCAAAAGATTGTTTAATTTTGGCAAAAACCAGTTAAAAATATCGACCAATTTCAAAAACTTCGGTTCTACACTAAGTAAACGAAAAACAAAGTTTCGGTCCAAGTTTCAGAAGTTGCCTACCACAACTTCGAATTCAGTACAGATTTAGGCCATAAGAAATACAGCCTTCTTTAAATTCTGCCGACTTTAAAATTACAAAAAAAAATACTTGTTTAAGAGTCGGCGCACTTCAGTTGATTTTCGATAAATATTTTTTTATCTCTAAGTAGGTATTGTCCTTTTTAGCGTACCTATATACATATACACTATCTTCCGCAGCGGTTTCACCCGCATCCCGTGGGAACTGTTCAGCGCACCCGGATAAAAAGTAAGCAATAGGCTTCCTCAATAAATGGGCTATCTAAAACTGAAAGAATTTTTCCAATTGGATCAGTAAATCCTAAAATAAGTGCGTTCAAACAAACTCTTCAGCTTTTTGTATTATTAAAGTAAAGATGTATTAAAGAATACATTGAGAGATGTCAGGAGTCAGGGTCATGCAGTAACAGTGAGTTAACTGGGACGGTTTATGACGAGTAATGGTCACCCATATTGTGTTGTACCAAGTTTATTTTCTCATCGTAATTGAATTATTGTGGGACGGTAACACCAGTGAAGTAATTTTTCTGGACGAGATTTTGGTACAACTTTATTAGGCTGGGAAGTGAGTTATTAGACTTACTATACTGCTATTTAGAAGAAGACATTGTCTAATAAAATATAAATATTAAAATCGAATAGTCTAGCAGCTTAGGTAGCAGGTCACGGTACCCGAATCTGTCAAATTTTACCAATCAAACGTTAACCTACCTCCCTTGTGATAAGGTTGAAAATCGATTGCAGAAATTTGTCAAATTATGGTAGCTTGACGTGCTGTCGTCTGTACCTATATTTTAGAGATCTCGTAAGATAACCTTTGTCTGTACTTGAAATAAAAGTGCATTACTCTGAGAACCAAGCAACAGAAGTCTTGTTCCAAATAAATATTAATGGGGATCCTGGGAAGTATATATTTTTAAACCTCGCCACCTACTCAGCTAGAATGTTGCAAAAATGCTTTCAGAGCCGTTAGACAGTTTCATCATAAATCATGGACCTAAAAAAACCCCCGACACAAAAACTTAATTTCCCTTTAAAAAGTAAGAAATAATAAAAAATACGTCGCGTTGGGGGACCGCTCCTAATTATTTCTTACTTATCTACGATTTTTTTCATAAGTATCACATGCCTACCTTTTTAGGAGCGGTCCCCCAACGCGACG
>NWSH02000329.1:4976268-4990269 GCA_002382865.2 Heliothis virescens | reverse complement strand
GGCTCCTCATTATTCTATGATGAATACTGTCTAACGCTCTGAAAGCATTTTTGCAACATTCTAGCCTGAGTCACTAGGTGGCCGAAGGTTTAAAAAATAATATACTTCCAAGGATCCCATTAATATGTCAATTTGGAACAAAGACTTCTGTTGCTTTTCACAGCAACATGCACTTTTATTTCAAGTACAGGACAAAGGATATTATCTTACGAGATCTCGAAATAATCCTTCCTGTACAGACGATTCAAGCACTCAGTCAGCTACATAATTATGACCTAAGACTTTCTTAACGCAATCTCGATTTCACATTGTATCAATCAAGGAGCTGTAGGTAACGATGATGAGCGGTAAAATTTGACAGATTCGGGTACCGTGACCTGCTACCTAAGTGCTCTAGACTAATTCGAATTTTATATTTATATTTAAATATTAGACAATATCTCTCTTAAAAAACCCCCGACACAAAAACTTAATTTCCCTTTAAAAAGTAAGAAATAATAAAAAATACGTCGCGTTGGGGGACCGCTCCTAATTATTTCTTACTTATCTACGATTTTTTTCATAAGTATCACATGCCTACCTTTTTAGGAGCGGTCCCCCAACGCGACGTATTTTTTATTATTTCTTACTTTTTAAAGGGAAATTAAGTTTTTGTGTCGGGGGTTTTTTAAATTTTTAATTTAATTTTTATTTCATTCTTTTTATAGGTAGGTAGGTCGGTCGGTACAAGTTGGTATTTTAATATACAAAGCTATTTGAGACCCCATCAATAATATACTCGATATCAATATACTCGATATTTGCCGACATTCGATTCATCTCCCCACTTTTACCCCCACAACTTTTCAACGGCTTAACCGATTTTGATCAAACATGTCTAAGAACACTCGCCCGTAAGTAACCTTTAATACAAAAAAAACTAAATTGAAATCACTGCATCCGTTCGGGAGTTATGATGCCATAGACAGACTGACAGACAGACAGACAGACACGTCAAACTTATAACACCCCTCTTTTTTCGTCGGGGGTTAAAAATTACGTTGCACCAACGTGGTGTTACACCTTATATTTTTAATATACAGAACGGTTAATCTTCTACCAACAAGCTGAGGTATTCGCGAAAATCCCACAGTTTCTGAAATCGATCTACTTCTTTTTATTTTCTCTTAGCGTTGCACACTGCAGACTAAACTGTCGGGCTACAGTCGGTCCTTTGGTAGGCAATTTTTTTTTAATGAAAATTGTGAATCCAAACAGTTTTTAGTCGGTCTTATACCGGCTATAATCTATCAACATTGTAACGTGCATACTACCATTTAACTTCATAGTTATTTATGAGTCCAAACTCTACTAATCTATCATTCATCTTCACACTGCTCTATGAGCTAGAACAAACTATCGGCCGAATAAAAGTCTGCAGTGTGCAGGTACTCTTAATCGAGTTAAGTTGGCCACGACTTGGTAAGAAGATTATCAGCGATCAAGGTAAAGGACGCTGTTAAATTGTGCACAATCTTTTTAAAAAGGTGTCAGAAGTCAGACGGGCGATAGTGCTCCGCTGTGCGCAGATTTATAGAATTGTAAAAGTATTTCAATTATTTTTTGAAGTGGTTTTAAAGTAAGCTGTTTTTTGCGAAGTTTCCTTCTTTAGAAGAAGTAGTAAGAAGAACAATACATATGTTCTTTAGCTACTATGAGCCAACGTTGAGACAAAATTCATTGCAAATGTATTATATTACAAATAATAATGTCGAAGTCATCTAGCAATTAAAAAATGTGTCATCGATAAGTAGCTCTACATACAAAACTCCTGCACTCTAAGGACCGGCTTTAAATACGACATACATACTCATTCCAACATAACGTTAATTCCCATTAGTTTGGGGACCGCCGCCGACGGAAGTGGGACCGCGTTTCATTAATTTTTTACTCGCTGACCACCTTGGAACATTTAAACAACTGGAGCCGCTTTACACTCAAATCACTGTCGGAAAAAGTCTGCCTTAAACTTACACGCGGCAGGAGACTGGCACAGCACGACATAGTCAGTCTATTAAGTTGTTAGGTAGCTTCAAACTTGATGTAACCCTGCCTTTAGCTTTTTATATTGACGATATTAATATTTTAGATTGATTTTTATATTAAAACGTTTTATGTGAGCTACGATATAAGGATAAAATTCAAATGACAAGCTAATTGCTGGGATGGAGATGCGCCATGCTGTGCTGTTAATGTGTGCCATGACTTTAATGGTGATACAGCTTACTCATGTGTTTTTTTACTTCGATTGTCAAACTTGACACACACACGAGTATGAGCGGCGCGGGCGTTCTTATTCCTTTGGCAGAGAGGACACGCTTTAGCATCTCCAGTTGTTAAAGTTATCTAAGCTGACCACCTAACACGGCCGGAGTCACTTACTTAGCGTTTTATTTTTATTGTATGTGAACATCCAGATAGTGCTTTGTTTTGTTCGTTCATTCTTTTATTAGTATGTTACCTGGCTCTAAGTTTATGCTTTGTACTTTGAGATTGTAATTTACTTCTTTTTAATATTATTTTGGCATTTTTTTATCTTTCTCTGAATGAAACTAACATATAGGTAATCCTCCAGTTGGTAGTTTGGACTAAAGGTTTAGATCAATACAATAACCACAGAATAAAGATGTACCAGTAATGAAGCTAAGCCTTGTTGTCAAATGATGACGTAAGTACAATCGAGACCGTAGGGTTGTCACTTGGTAGTACTGTCTTAAATGTCTGTCAAACTTTAGTTCCTAATTTGGCGGTAGCTCTTGACGCGAAAGTCAGTATTGACAGCACTGGAAAAGGTACATAAATGCTCGTCAATGCGCATATATGCGTGTGTGAGTGTAACGTTACGAACTTTAGTAGGTAGCTTCCCAACTGTCCTACATATATTTAAACTGTGCAATAACCTTGGCATTTTATTTTTTGCGAACGCAGTCAATTGCGACTATTATGCCAATGTCAAGTAGGATTTCCCGCGCATTGACACCTGTCAAAACTATCAATGTCAAATAAATATTCCGCCAGTGTCACATGATAAATAGAAATCAAGTGATTATTGTGTATTGTATTAAAAAAATGTGTTGAACTCAATACGGAACTTTTGTTATAATATGTAATGTCAAATCAATGTCACTGTCAAACTTTGACAACCGACATAAACATAGCGAAATATAATATTACTTAAGTAATATTAATATAAACCTCTACGGTACTCATCTATGTTTTCAAAAACAATTTTAACGACAAAGAATGACAATAAGGCACTTGAGAGCGCAATAAAGGAAACATTGTGAACAGTGCGCTGTTATGAATTTTAAAGAGTGTGTAATGACTCGGAAAAAACAATTGTTAGTATCTGTCAAGCTAGACTTGTATTACCGGGTTGAGAATAACGAGAAAACTCTGACACGGAGTCACTAAAAGTCGCATTTAAAGTAACTAAGCGTGACTTACATCTCCTAACGTTTGCATTTATAGAAAATGTTTTTCTTAAGACTTCAGGCACTTTAAATATAGAATACTAGCTAGATACACAGCTTAGCAGGATGCGACTAAAATCGGAGGAATAAATAGCAGCAGTTATATAAAATATACAGACGACAGCACATGGACCTACCTGAATCTGTTAAATTTTACCAATCGAATTAGCCTTCCAGTATTGTAATAATGTTGAAAATCTATTGAAGAAATTGAAATTTGACAAATTGTGATATGGTGATGTGCTGGCGTCTGTACTTCAAGTACAGTTTATGCATATGTCGGCGTCGAGGGTGGCCGAGTAGCGAGGTATCGGGTCCTCCTCGTGGTCCGAGATTATTTTCGGCTACATGTGGGCACTGTCGTGGGTACTCGAGCAAAAGATAATAACTGGTAACTAGATTTAAAATAACTTTATTCGACTGACGGTTAAAATCACATAAAAACGGAAACATAACACGTGCGTTGGTAGGAAGCGTATGCCTCGACTGCCGGAGCTCAACTGTGTGCGCTCCGTCTCGCCGCTTGAGTCGTAACTGCATCCCCTCCACCGACGATCGTGTTCAAGCGGTGGGGCGCGCTTGCGTTTCCGATCACGTGATCCCCACTGATTCCAAACTGAATTGATAGATGGCGCTGTGTTCGATGTTATCGCTATTGTGGCGCCCTCTATCTCCGACACATATATGTATGCGTCTTACATTACGCAATAAAACGCTTTTTCTTCCTTTCTTTCCATATACTTACCAGATACACAGCTTAGCAGGAGTAAAACCGGAGAAATAAGTAGGTAGTAGCAACTATATAAAACAGATCTAGTATCCCTACCTACGTCTAATTAACAAGACAGTATTGACCTTTTTAAGCTAATCCTAGATTATAATTAACCAATACCTAATCCACGATCAACTATGAATATTTAGCATCAGGAATGAAGCGTATAAACTCAACATTGTAGCCGAACCAGTTAGATTACGCTGTTAAACTTTTAGCAGCAAGTAGTGACATATTTAGGACATGCGGTTGACCTGGCTATCGGAAGCACGAAGGTTTACGTAACAAACGACGTGTCCTGTCTGTTATCGAAGAAATTGTCTATTCAAATTGAATCAAAAATATTGATGAGAAGAAACAATTTTCTCTTAAGAACACACTATCCAAAAAAGGATAGAAAGAAGACTGTCTCTCCACATAATTTGACTGAAGCCCAGACTGCAACCCAGTGTGAAGGGTCTAGTGACCCTTTAAACTGGGCTGCAAAATTGTTCGGAAGAGTTACCGCGGCCCAGGTACAAAAAGAGCTCAAGAAGGAAGACGGTGGGTTTTAGTCAGTAAAAGTCTGACACTCCTTCACGCTGCACCCACAGCGTCAGGTCATTTGGTGATTTTCCACCAAAAAAAGACCCTGGTACACAAAATAAGCTTTTTAATTGGCTCAAAAAAGCCCTTTGTCCCACTTGACAAATCCAACCCGTTCGCAAACAAAAACAAAATCTTATCAAAATCCTTTTGTGTATTAATTATTTATTTTGCAAAGTTTAACTCGCAAAGAATGTCAAAAAGTCTCCCTGACTCAATTTACTACGTAAAGTTGAACAATGTAGAAGTTCAGGAAAACGGGGGAAGTTCGTGACGTCACATTGCACCTAGTATGGCGGACTTGTTAGATTGTTAATGGAACGTACAAACTTTGAGTATGGATCGCGGATTGATGCTAAGTAGCTTGAGCTAAGAGTACGCCTCGCCCACGTAAGGCTAAGTGTGGGCGTATTTAGGTGAATTTCTTGTTTTGCAACGTATAGTGTCGTAAATATAATGAAGTACTGATTTCACGTTTTATGGATGGCGTTTTTTATGTTGTTTGATGGCAAACAAGCCGACTGCCCACAAGGTAGTCAGTCATTGTTAATGGACTTTTGGTATTACGTAGCTTCAGCTTCAACCATTATTTTGAACGAGCTTCCGCCCGCGGTTTCACTCGTCTCAAGAGAACAACTTCCCACACATGCACTAGCAGATAGAATCTATATTACTGCTAAGTTTCATCAAAATCAATCCAGTAGTTTTAGCGTGAGTGAGTAACAAACATCCACATACAGGCAAGGTTCGACGAGAATTAGCTATCACGAAAATTACAGCTTCATAATCAAAACAGAAACAGATTATTCGACTGTCGGTAGGTATTGTCCTAAGAATATCTCACAATTGATCACAATTTCTATTTGAAAATGCAGTTATTCAGTCTGTCAGTTAGCAAGACCACAACCCTCCGGTGGCTGTCATGATGGCTGATTGCGATTGAGGCGCCAGCTTTGTTGGGGTTAAGTCTAACCCTTTGTCGCATAACTTTAGTCTTCCTGGATTTGGACCTAGATTTTAGCAATGCTTTCACGTGAAGCTAAAACGAATTTGACGTTTTGAGTGCTTGATTAGTTTTTGCTGAAAATAGACGGGATTTAGAATGGAGGACTTTTATAGACCAGTCAATAACGTCCGGTAAATGTACTTTTGTGTATTCTTTGTATGTCTCTTCCAGACCACAGGACTATAGAGTCCCGGATTTTTGGAGGGCGAACGTGGGGCCGAAGCCAACACGCTGAAGCCCCTTTAAGACAACTTTAATGAGATGGTGGCACAAAACCGACGATTATCCCTGTATACACTATGTAAATGTACCCAAGGACAATCCCCGGTTCTGTGCTAAACTATTGCTAAATATGGAATATACTACTTGGGCTATTGTGATGGGATGTTGATGGACTAGGATATGGGAAACTACGGAAACTATGTGTATTCTTAT
This sequence comes from Heliothis virescens, assembly GCA_002382865.2. Lineage (NCBI taxonomy): Eukaryota > Metazoa > Arthropoda > Insecta > Lepidoptera > Noctuidae > Heliothis > Heliothis virescens. The sequence goes on along the minus strand of NWSH02000329.1, from coordinate 4,983,959 downwards.
TCTTAGGGTTGTACGCAAAGGGTAAAACGCGGAATTATTACGCGTTAAGATTGTCCTTCCATCTGTCTGTCACCAGGTTGTATGCACCGATGTATTTCTGTTGCCGCTTTAACAACAAATACTGATAATGAAGTGCAATAAAAAACCGGCAAGTGCGAGTTGGACTCGCGCACGAAGGGTTCCGTACCATTATCTATGAAAAAAGTACAATAGGAATGGTCAAGTGTGAGTTACTTAAGTTGCACATTATTTCTAATAGATGGCGCTACTAGTATACAATTTTGCAATTAATTAATATAAATCAACAGCCTTAATATTTTTTTTTAATTTTTAGTATTTGTTGTTATAGCGGCAACAGATATACATCATTTGTGAAAATTTCAGCATTCTAGCTATCACGGTTAATGAGATACAGCCTGGAGACAGACAGACAGACAGACAGGCAACGAAGTCTTAGTAATAGGGTTCCTTTTTACCCTTTGGGTACGGAACCCTAAAAAGGGTATTTCAGGGTGCACCCAATCAACAAACGCAATTGTTTTGCTAGTTTTTTAGATAATGGTGCGCCATTATGACTCGCACATTTCATGGCATGTTTTTTGTCTGTATTTCACTACAGATGATGCCGAGGGCAAAATTAAATCCTTGATATACCTTTGTTTCTTTCTCAGAACTATCTACAGACTACAATAGAACAGAAATATATTTTTCAAGGAGTTTATTTTTAAGTAACACTACAAACGGTTTTTATAAGTCTTAAATTCCAAGTAAATGTGCGCTCCCTGAACTGGTGTGTTTTCTGTACATTTAGAGAATTTGTGATAAGTAGTAGATACTATATTATACGACTTGATGCAGTTCAGAAAATTGAGCGAAAAATATAAGAATACCTTCTGATCACAAAATGTGTAAGTCCATTTCACATATAGTACATAAATGTTCCGAATGTACTGCAGTTTCAGTTTATTCTAATATTATAAAGCTGAAGAGTTAGTTGGTTTGCTTGAACGCGTCAATCTTAGAAACTGCTGGACGTGTTTGAAAAATTCTATCAGTATTAAATAAGGAGCTAATTTTTTAAGAAATGCTATAGGATTAACCGGGTCCAAGGAGTAGCTCCCAAGGGGCATCATCTGCCTAGCCTTTTCCCAACTATGTTGGGGTCGGCTTCCAGTCTAACTGGATGCAGCTGAGAACCAGTGTTTTACATGGAGCTACTGCCAATTTGACTTCCACAACCAAGTTATCCGGGCAACCCGGCAACCCTTGATAACTAGTTGTCAAACTTACTGACTTTTGACGACCAGTAACGACTACCAAAGATGTTCAAATGACAGCTGGGACCTACCAATTTATCGTGCCTTCTGAAACACGGAAGAACTCATCTTAATGTGTATCTGACCTCAAGAATAATAATTCTTTGTTGGGTAAAATCATCAAAATATTACCGCTGTGTATGTGTTGTGCTGTCGCTGTGGGTGTAGCGTGAGGTTTCAGATTCTTACTGACTATANGCTTAACCTTATGATCGATCGATCCGCGCAAGGGGCGCGGGTAAAATTGCTGGCGGAAGCTAGTATGTCCCGTATATACCACAGTCACAATAAATTACATTATACCCGTTTTCTCAATAGAGTTGGACATTAATTTACCCAGATATAGACCACAGCCGCAACAATAGAATAATATTGAACCCTACGTTGATTTACGGTCCATGTTCTAAGCCTAGGTCTCAATTCGATCCTGCTGGGGCTGCGGGATTGTTCGAAAGAGTTACCGCGACCTCACAGACGACAGCAGGTCAACCTACCCGATTCTGTCAAATGTTACCAATCGAACCAACTCCACCATTGTGATAACGTTGAAAAACTATTGAAGATATTTGACAGATTGTGGTAGGTTAATGTGCGATCCTCTGTACATGAAGGGCTCCAGAAGGAACACGGTGGGTTTTAGTCAATAAGAGTCTGTCACTCCCTCACGCTGGCACCCACACCTGGTAGGGAACCATTTGATGATTTCCCACGAAATAAAAACAAATTAATTCTCAGATACAAATGGTCTTCTATTTTTTTAAGGTAGCTTGGCGTCTCAATTTCTGGCAACACCTTATCCCGTAAACAATAACAAAAAAAGGGAACATTAGCACAATAAGTTCTCCGGAGACAAATAAACTTGTATAATAACGCCAGCCATAAGTAAGGCTTAAAATACTATAGAATGTAACAAATAGAGCTGAATGGAGGATAAAATAAAGCTATAAATAACTCTCACACAGCCCCATTCAAATTACGTAGCGTGTATGAGCTGTAATAAACTACTTGATGAGGTAGCTAAGTATACGAAGCGAGGCGAAGATTTTTATCGCTAGACTCTGTGTGGGCGATGGCCTGCTATGATATATGTTTTGTATCCTCCCTGCTTCAAATTGTGTGAATATTTATTTAATATTTTAGTTAAAATGAATTATTGAAGTGCCAATGGAAAAAAATGTAGTATTAAGACCACATATAACCTCATTTTCAACTGCATAACGTATTTACAAAAGGCTTCCAATTAATTAATTCCAAACAAGCTTTTACTGGGTAATTAAAATTACATCCTAACCTGAGACGACGTAATATATAAAACATATAAAACAATAATCAAAAATAATATTTTCTACGGAAAACTATCGCTTAGCTTATATTGGAGCTCCACCCCAATATAGTCGCGGCACGAAACTGATAGGTTAATGCTGGGAGTCTGACCTGCGATATATTATCGACTCGCTGCGACGCTCAATCGATAATCGATATCGAGATGTTTTAGTGTTGTACCACACGGCGGTACTGTGGAATACAGGTAGTTTGTGTGAGGTGACAAATAAACGCCGTCAAGATAAAAAATACACAAGAATTTCGTGAAAAAAATAATGTTGGGACAGGAAAACTAATGCGTGTGTTTGTTTATGTCAGTAGTAAGTACTTTAAGTCCCTTTATATGGAGGTTGATGCTACGAAGGTTAAATTGAGACATTGTAAGCTGTGAGCACCGCTTTAGTATATATTTTGGTCGAAATTGCATTACTGAGTGTGAGTCCTTACATCTAGGTTGAGGGAAATGACACTGTCAGAATGTCATTTACGATCAGATGCTGCTTTTCAATCTGTACTATGAACTTAATATCAAAAAACTGATGAGTTTTTAAGGAACTGCTGTACCACTTAGAAATTACTAAACAGGCTTCTTTTTTTCGGATGCGCGAGTTCCCACGGGTCACGGGTGAAACCGCGGGCGGTAGCTAGTGGTTCATACAGATTTCCTTATAGGAAATGATCAAATTTTGTCAATGTGGCGGGAATCTGTGACAGAGCCATTCACATTCATTTTTTGTAGAATTATGCCCAAATTAAGAAATAAACGATTTATTTATTTATTTATTTATTATATACTAGCCGTTTTCCCGCGGTTTCACTCGCATCCCGTGGGAACTACTGCCCGTACCCGGATAAAATATAGCCTATGTCACTCGTGGATAATGTAGCTTTCGAATGGTGAAAGAATTTTTAAAATCGGTTCAGTAGTTTTTAGCCTATTCATTACAACCAAACAAACAAACAAACAAACAAAGTTTTCCTCTTTATAATATTAGTATAGATTTATATTGTTCTTAATCGCGTTTATCTACGAGTAGGTATGTAAAGCCACACTGTATTACATCAAAGGTCGCCTCGCTTCTTGCTAAATCATCTGCCTAGCCCTAACCTTTTCCCGACCACTTTGATGTGCAGCTAGTACCAGTAAGAGATGAAGGAGCAACTGCATGTTTGAACTCCTCCCTCTCCTATTTGACCGGCCGGACAGCTCATGGTTGTTGTACGGCCCACAAAATTCATCTTCATATGGATGTATCAGGTCAAGTCAAGTTAAAATCATTTATTGAAAATAGGCTAATAAATTAGCACTTTTTCACGTCAAATTACATTGGACAGCACCCCCAAAATCGCCCACCTTTCACCGCTTCCTAGTGTTAGGTATGGCTGAAAAAAAGAAACGGTGATGAACAAACTTTCCAGCAACACAGCTGTCTATTACACTTGATTAAATTACAAATATTATGGTCGTAGTATTAGTATTGTCGATCAAACTATCGGCCGACAAAAAGTTTTCAGTGTGCGGCGGCTCTTAGATGAATTTTTTCTAGAATGCCTCTGTATTACGTCTAACCTTTCTACCTACATAATATTTTCCTTTCATTATTTGTATTGTATTTGCCGGGTGCAAAATAAAGTATATCGAATTGTGTTGTAAAATGTGAGCGGGATACATAATACGTTTCTGTTTAATGTATTTTTTATGATTTTCCTTATTATTTCAATGGATTATAAAAGCTTTTCTGTTCGCTCTAGCGTCCGGTCCGTATTTCCGAGAAAAAAAAAATCCTACGTCCAATTCCATTTTAATATACATGGATCACTTGTATGTAAATTATACAACTAATAAATAATTAAGTTTATGCTAAGTATTAATTGGGAACAAACTTGACTAACTGCAGAATTCAATATCCTATCTATAGTCGGTTTTGTTACTAAAGATAGTAAATTGACATTACTTGTATAGAGTCAATGTGAAAAATTCAATCCCTAGTAAGCAAATCAACGGATAGATAGCTTATTGAGAACGGTTGTTAGTGTCTGGTGTGTTGGGAGTTCGATAAATACCTGTATATGTAGAATCAAAAGTTATTCCGGGTATTACTAAGTAAGTAATATTCTTCGTGAAAAATAAAGTAAAAGCCTTAAGGCCCGTTTACACATTGCGATTCCATTGCCCGTTGCTTGCCATTTTATTGCAGGAATATTTGATAGGCAACCATTTACCTATTGGACGATTAGGTACGTTTACACAGTGCAAGTAGCATCTTGCTGCAATAAAATGGCAAGCAACGGGCAATGAAATCGCAATGTGTAAACGGGCATTTAGCATCAACATTTTAATACCAAAATACTCATTACCTACTTTCCTCTCATCACGACAGACCACCAACAAACTCACGTACCTTCGCTATATAAAAAAAACAACAAAAATAACATAAAAAAAGAAACAAAAGCCGGCGGGACGCTCAGGAGTAACCTGTAATTAATTAACTTGGTCACATTAAGTTAATTAGTTGTTGTACCCTGCTGTTTTTATTGAGCCGACAATTGGTACAACTACCTGACCGCTATATCATTACAGATGATCTTATCTCTTATCAGTGGAAAACAATGGCTTGTGTAAAGTTCAGTTACTTAATGTCCATGTAAGTGACAAAGAATAGATACGTTTACACAATGGAATGGCTTTTTCCGTGGTTGTACTTGCTCCTTTGGATACTAATAGTATTGTGTACTTAAAATATACAACTAAAAAACAAAAGGTATGACCCAAAGGCTGGTTACTACCTTGGACAAAGGATAAGCAATGCTATCCAACGGGGCAATGCCGCCAGCCTCTTGGGCACGCTCCCAGTCGACAACGATAGGAAGGATTTTTTTGATGCGTTTGTTTAAGTTTAATCCTTAGTATAGATTTTTTATCGTAACTCGTTATGATAAGATGGTCACCAATCCACGGGCCAACCGCGCCAAGTGTTGCTTAACTTTATAATTGAGCGATCCGCGCGGCTTTGACTTAGCTACGAGCTCTTCCAACTAACAAGCAAGTAAACCAGAAATTTTAATAGAAATAACATTAAAAAACTTTTCGTTATTACCTCGTTTTCTTCAACAAGAGCAAAAATTCCATCTATAGGGTCCCACGTGTATGCTTCAACTTCCAACTTCCTGGTAGTACAGAAAGCAAATTTCTAATAAATTAAGCAAGAATAATTGATTTATTAGTTCGTTTATTTAGGTCAAACAAACAGATCGATGTTCTCGGCGTATTTTTGGAACTTGTCCTTCATAATTAGAGGTAAGTTTAGAGCATTTAAATAACCGGATTCGCCAGACACACATGTCTTTATGCGGTCATCATCATCCGAGCGTTGTCCCGGTTGCAAACTTTTCGGGCCCGGGGTCCGCTTTCCTGCACTTTCTCCTCCACTTCGTAGGATCTTCGGCATCCCTGGTGGTTACTCCATCCATACATCCATACTCAACGCATGTCACCTTACGACGTCAAGCCAGCTTTTCCTGGGTTAACCCAGTCTGCCCCGGCCTGTCATGACTGACATGTCTTTATGCAGTAAACTCTAAAAAACCTACGAAACAAGTAGAGATAGATAACTCACTTAAGCATTTTCGATCACATCATTTTTTTTGTCGAATTATTACTTTTTTTTCATTTCTTACATAATAAAATTAACAAACATAAGCATAAACTTGAAGCATACATACATACGAGTAAGACCAACCGGCATGCCAGTTGAAAAGGCAAGTAATGACGCGGCGTCTCTGGTCATTCAATGCTCCAAGTAGGCAACTGGATGTACGAAACTCACTAATTTGTTGACAGTACCTAGTGGGTAAATATTTTTAAAGACTTGCCAACCGACAAGCGTTTTACCTACTAATGAAACGGTCTACTTATTAAAACTAATTTGCGTTGAGAGAGTAATGCTTTCAATGCGTGCCTTGTATACTTAATTATAGTCATGATACAAGGGTTTTTTAGTTTCTGTAGTTTTTACTATTGCCTCCTCATAACTATACAGAGCCGCGTCGTGTCGGATTGCCGTCCCATCGGGTTATGAGAGCGAGGGAATAGGGAGTGCACCTGTGTCTGCGCAAATGCTTGTGCACTATAATATGTCCTGCGCAGCTGGCTGATCTCCTTATATGAGAACAGCCGCCATGGCCGACAATAGGCTAGGACGCTATTATTATTATTACTTCTGTTAGTCATAAAAATATTAAACCTGAAAGCCTACAAGACTGAAAAGTAATTTGTTCTGATATTTTTAAAATAACAAAGAAACTAGATGCTTATACTCCTGAATATAAAGGCTATGTAAGCTTTTTGGTTGGCATTTGTTTTACCAGAAAATGTTGCCAACTCACCTTCCATCATTAGGATAATTTGAAAAACTTCTTTTCCTCTCCGAAAATTAGTTTATCATTGGAAGCACTTACAACATTATTTTGTTTCGTCACAATTCTAAAAATAACGCTGTACGATTATGTGATTTCATAACATATCCGAGCAGGTATTACTTGTGTTACAAATATGGCATTTGTTTAAGACGATACCGTGAATAGAATTTATATTAATCGCATACTATTATTTTGTTTGTCAACTATTTATGATATTGGTTATACATATTTTATTCCTGTCATATAACTATGCTAATGTCTAGATAACATATTGTTGCGCGCTACGGGTTCGGATAAATTATACACACACGATTTTTACACAAACGACACTTTATTTAACTAATTAATCGCTAATTACAATCACAGTAATCACTTTGCACAATTACAATCACTAATCACTTCGTAATCACTGGTAGAAAAGCTCACGATTTCACTTCACTACTTGTTCACTGTTTAGCCCTCAAACTAGAACTGACTCGCGGTGCTGCCCGCCCTCTATTTATATCGCGAGCATAGATGTCTAGAACCTTCTAAGGATTAGGTAGTGGGAGTAGATCGGTAAGGTTCTAGAACATTCCAGTAAGTACCCGAAGGTCAATGACCTTAGTAGAATGTTCGAGTAAGTTCTCGACT
>NWSH02000329.1:4941092-4960539 GCA_002382865.2 Heliothis virescens | reverse complement strand
AAAAAAACTAAGTTGTCCGCCATCTTGTAGCGGCGGCCATCTTGGATTCACAATAATATTGAATATGGATTATTGTATTGTCACCAGAATCAAAGGCGTATACCAAATTTCAGATCAATCGGTTAACGGGAAGAGGGTTAAATTTCAATTACAAGATTTGACCCAAACAAACAAACACCCTGACCTAAATAAAACCGTTTAAAAATACAGAGCGCCGCTAAAGAAGTTTTCACTTCAAAAACTTATAAAGTCTCTTTATAAACAAGTATAAATTGATTTGTCAGCAACGAATTAATAAAATATCTATAAAGATACCGGCTTGGAATTTAATCCAGCTATCGACATCAATCATGATTGCTTTAATTATTGAATAATGGAGTCTAAGTGAATTAGACAAATTAATCTGGAATAATATTTGGAGGGATTACAAGTAAACCCGTTAGCTTCGTGGGTTGTTGTCACGATTCCGAAAAGAAATATGTTTTGATTACACGAATGATGTTCGAACATGAGTTAATGAAGATATGAACATGTTAACTAAATAGTAGGTCGTGTTTTTTTGTCGAGTTAACGAAATATGTGAAGAGATATTAACATGAATGAAGTGAAAAGCTAAACTATTCCAGATAGGCATATGTGGGACGTAGAACTAACATAGAGATAAAACTATGTGAATAAGAAAAATAAAGTTTCAGAAAAAAAGTTTAGTTTAAGTTTAAGAGATTTATAAGTAGTTAGGTTCAAGAATAATGATAGGTACTACATGACTTTTCGTAGAGGTAATTATACAAATTGTCGTAGAATGCTTATGAAATCGCAGAATTAAGTTCACTATATCATATTAAATGTTATATTGTCTTGTAAACGCACATTATATAAATTGAGAGATACTAAGTGCAGTGTTTAAAACAGTTATTTTTTTAATTTTTAGCGAAATCAGATCTGGGTTTTCGTTTTTATATTAATATTTTGTTTTTATTTATATTCCCCAAAAATATGTTAAATCTATGTTTATTATAAAACATATTTATTGAAATACGAATACCTTTCGAATTCAAAAAAATACATTATCAACGAATTTTATGTGCACGTTAGGCAGGTGACACCGCGGGCAGAAGCTAAAATATATTTTATGTAATATATTAAAAATAGTTATTAATGATATAATAGTTATTTCTTCCGGGTTTAAGTTGGTTGGCGGGATATATAAATCATAATCCGGGCCTCGTTCATTAATTTTAGACACTTATGTGAAATTGAAATGGGACATCGTTACCGTTGCTTTGGCCCTTTCTAGAATATTCCATAACAGATACAATCATTACCTAATGAATTCCATTTGCATAATTAAATATTTTAATAAATAACTGATATGTAAGTACAGACTCGAGCATATTAACCTACCACAATCTGTCAAAAGAGAAACTTAAAATCCGTACAAACTTGGGCCTGGCGTTACAGGGCTGGAATTCGGCCATGGTTTCGTGGCCTAGAATTCTATGTACAGAAATCTAATTATTTTCGGTACTTGGCCATTGCTAATAAGGATAAGTTTTAAATAGCTTAATTACGAAAAATAGACGATTATTTTGGTATATCTTTCATTCGTGTAACGCCAAAAATGGTTTTCAGGCCCAGAATTAGGTTTCTCCTTTGTCAATAGATTTTCAACCTTATCACGATAAAGGAAGGTAAATGTTCGATTGGTAAAATTTGACAGTTTCTGATAGTTTGACCTGCTGTCTGTACCTAGTTCGTGTACGATATAATCCTATAAGGGTATATCCTACAACTGGCAGAAAATATAAAAAAGAAACAGTTTCTGTTTTACGATCCCTTGCGTATTGTTTTATCGTGCTAGTATAAATTCATAGTTGTAGAAGTATTCTATGCATACTAAAACATAAAATATATGTTTAAATATAAGATGCGTTTCACACCTTCTTTGTTCTTTCTGTTTGATATAATATATATTTCAACTAGCTTTTTTTTCCAAATTCACCCGCGAACTTCCGTTGAAAACTCCTAAACGACTTATTTTTTTCCGACACCTTCAACATACGAGTATGTCGTTAATGTACACATAATATAATTACACAAACTTGTCAAATTATATACCAAAACGTTCCTCGAGAATCACGCCATCGAGTGGTGAAATCGTAGTACAGTCGACAGCAAGTCAGTGTACCCAAATCTGTAAAATTTTACCAATCAAACATTAACCTTCCACTATTGTGATAAGGTTGAAAATCGTTCGCAGAAATTTTACGGCTTTGTGTACACTGACTTGCTGTCGACTGTACCTTGTAGTTTTTAAGTTTACCGTGAACAGACAGATAGACGCGGCTGGGTACTTGTTTAATAATTGATATAGACACAGATACTCATCTGTGTCTAAAACTGGCTGCTTATCTTGCAATTTTGACCAGACAACCTTTGCGTGAAAAGTTTGTAAAATAGGATCAAATTGCTTCTAGTTAAATAAAAGCTAATGTGCTCTATTGAGTTTTGTGGTCTTCTTTTTCTATGATATCTTTATTTCTTCTTATCGAGTGCTTCTTTCTTCTTATCGAGTGCTTCTTTCTTCTTATCGTGTGCTTAATTATAGTTTTCTCAAATCCGCGTGAAGGCTTCTGACATGGAATTGTAACATCGACTACTATTGAGTAGCATTCGGGGACGCTCGATTTACGTGCCCTCCCAGGCACGGGGACGTAACACCGCCAACTTCGATACTCCGGGCTATAATGTGAAAATTTCTAAAACCGGCTAAGCGGTTTCGGCCGAGCCGGGGCTCCAACCTGAGGCTTCGTGCACAGCAGTTGCGCTAGGCGACTACTAGATCAGGGAGGCATTTCTTATTTGGTCTCACTATAAAAAAGATAAACACGCGGTCATCACTTGTTTTAGAAAATTCTTCATACGAAATTTTCTTAAACACGTGACGATCGCCTGTTTAACTTTTTGTTGGGTGGTGTTTTACCATTTGATTAAACTGCCTGCTTACATCACAGAATTCGTTTAGTGCGATTATTACAGGCTAGGCATTATACTAGGCTACTTTAAAAACTAAGTAAACAGTAAGTAATGCTTGAAAGAAGTCAACTTACTTGAATAAGGTTCCAGCGTAGATGGAAGAAAAATAGTCGCTTATCGGTGCGACCAAGTTGTAAGTAAATTGTAGAAATTGGATTACTTAGATAGAGTCCGACGGAAGAATTCTTGTCTATTGTAAACTTACCGTGGCAATAAAGAATTAGTTGGAAATACGTATAAAGAAAACGGTATAAGAATACTTACTAGGTAATTCTTTGATGCTTGAAAGTTCAATAATATGGTTGGATTCATTATTTGTAAAGATCAATAATTTCTGCTAGTTTTCAATCTTGTAGTATATTTTTACATGATATTATTAATACATTTATTTGAAACATAAACAGCAATATTCTCTTTTTATAACGGCTTACTTTCTTCTTTCTGCGAAGAATAATTAAAAATTGATTGGCACAGCCTCGACTGACGCTGTGATGAAATAATAAAATTCTCCCCGTAAGATAAAACTTATAATATTTTTATTTTTTGAGCAGCTTAAAGTATTGAAAAGCCTCTGTGTTAAAATATTAAAATGAATGCAACTTACGATTCTATTACAATCTTTAATCATTATCTGTCTAGCCATTTACATACCATGTTGCGGTCGGCTTCCAGTCTAACCGGGTGCAGCTAAGAACTTAGTGTTTATATGTAGCGACTGCCTATCTGACCCCCACAACCCAGTCACCGGGGCAAACCGCTACCCCTTGGTAAGATCTTCTGGCTTCTGACTACCCGTTATGTCGCATCCACGGACCGAACATCGTTTAACCTTATGATCGATCAAACCACGAGCTCTGCAATAATCTTTAATCATACATCATTATTTTTAACACTAGAAATACTACCTGATAAATATATTAATACGCCATAATAACAGGTATAGTAACGTACATAATTAAAAGTAGAAGCTCACACTCGCCCACTGGGCCATAATTAATTTTTAATTACTATAAGTGATGATAACTGCAGATGCTTCGGGAATTCATTATGTAGGCTTGTGGACCAACGTTATAATTATGAAGGCTTCAATATAGGGTTGGTAGGTTAAGGTTAGTTATTATATTAAGGAATATTTTTGACTTAAATTGTATTTGTCCTAAATATATGCCAGTTGCCTAAATTAGTGAAACGCAATAAATTACATAAAGTTATTGTTTTTATTATTTAGGTAGTCTTGTACCTAAACTATATCTGTACTAATATTATGTAGAGGAAACATTTGTATATTTGTAACAAATTGACTCAAAAAGTACTGTACCGATTTTAACCCTTTTTTCAGTATTAGCAGAGTAGGTAACTTAAGCTAAATTTTGTCTGGGTATGGAAAACAGTTGCCCCTGGATGCAGATGAAACGGGGTAAACAGCTAGTCTTCAATGAATGACAGTTATTTAGCTAGTCTTGTACCTAACTGATAATAAACTCAGTAAAAGTCTAGTCAAATTTAACAGGTTCGTTATTCTTAAATTGAAGTTTAAATCTTTAAGAAAAGCAACAGCTAATTTAAAAACATTTTCCTAGCCTCTTTCCAACTAAATGTAAGCCTTGAAAATAATGAAACAATATTGTTAGCCTAATACTTTTGCTCGAAAAAGGCGAGATATGTTTTAAGAAAACTATTTTTTCTACAGCTAACTTCGTACCAATCTGTTCTATTTATTTTTAAGTCTGATTGGTCGAACATAGTTTCTTATTTTCCCGACCTTGGCAACCCTGTCTAAAGGGCACATCGAATCTACGAGTCATCTCAATTTGTGGTCTTATTTATTTTTACTGGCAACCCAGTCGTGTTGCAAGGATCCTTCTACTAATGACTATAATTGTAGGATAAGATGAAACATTATTATGAGAAACAGAAATATTTTTATTTATAAAAATGTTTTGTTACATTGTAGTTTGAGCTTTTGCTATACTTTAACTTTATACTTTTTGTACGTTAACTTTTTTGACCGCAGTACCCACTGCTAGTATGACTTGACTGACACACCCAGAAAATTCGCAACTGAAAATTTGGTCCATATTTCGATACCAATTTCATATAAATTTGAACCATTTTCATGGAAGCTTACCAAATGGGATCAAATTTGTTAATAATGTACCGACAAGAGCAGGTCAACTACCCCGAATCTGTCAAATTTTACCAACCGAACATTAACTTTCCGCTATTGTGATAAGGTTGAAAATTTACCGAAGAAATTTGTCAGATTGTGGTAGCTTGATGTGCTGTCTGTACTAATCGACTGCCCGGTGTATGTATGTATGTATTAGTACTGAAACCTACCTCACAAATCACTCTATCTATTAGTGAAAATCGTGCAGTAATTTTAAGTTTATCGAAAGCAGATAGACTGACAGCTGCAAGACGTTTGTTCAGTATTACGTTGTGAAGTATCTGATCTATTTATTTAACCGAGATGAGCTTAGTTTAACCTTTAACCCTTATCTGTAGCAACCGTTTCTTCACGGTCACACAATACTTACCTACGTAAACAAATACTTAACCCCGAACCCTTTTTCCGTAACCCTTGGCAATACAACTGCTTTCAAATGTAGATTCATTGTTCAACGTGATGAAAAAATACCCAATGCATGCATGAAGTAGTCCTTTTGGCCTTATAAAAATATTGATTGAAAGTTAGATATTTGTATTGTTTTTTTTTATTTGAAACGTACCAGTAGTTCCCGAGATTAGTGCATTCAACCAAACAACAGCTTTATATTAATGCACTAGCTTCCGCCAGCGGTTTCACCCGCTTTCCCGTGGGAACTACTGCGCGCACCCGGATAAAAAGTAGCCTATAACCTTCCTCGATAAATGAAATATCTAACACTGAAAGAATTTTTCAAATCGGACCAGTAGTTCCTGAGATTAGCGCGTTCAAACAAACACAAACTCTTCAGCTTTATAATATTAGTATAGATATTAATAGAAAACTGTGTGAACTTTTCGCATTGTAATCAATTTTTGACTTGACCATTTTGATATTCAGACATTATGAGATGTGGACTAAAAGCGCTGTAGACATTTTGCGACTGGCATTAGGCCATTAAGACATTTTGCGATTAGGACTAACTGCGACGTGGTCAATTTGCCATCTTACGGCCATTCCCAATAACCTATGTATCTCTGAATTTGCTTACTAAAGATAGAATTTTGACATTAGCCGCATACAAGTAATGTCAAATTCCTATCTCTACTAAGCAAATCCAGAGATAGACAGAATATTGAATTCCGCAGTTAGTCATTCTGATACCAACCCATTTCTACCATCTCAGTTTAGTTTGTTTCATAAGCCCCATATTACAATTCACCCGGGTTTTGGTTACGTTTTCATTTTTCTCATTTTATTACAGTATTTAGTTAACGAGAGTCATGTCGTAAAAGAATATTTTTTGCTTACCATTAACTTTAAAATGCGGTCTAAGTCTTATAATGATTCCGCACGAAATTAGATGGGAGAAAACGAGATGATGTTGTAATACCCACTGAATAGAATTTTGCTGTACAGAGAAAAATTTAAGATACTGGTACTTTTAGATATATAGCTATGAATATCTATATTCCCTTTTTAATGCGGAAAATGGTGTACTCTTCATGAATGAGCATGTACTTAACAAGTTAGCTCTTTAGACCAGTGATGTGAGTCGAAGCCAACTGGTTACAATAGACGTTAAGCCAGTTAGTTAAGCTTAATTTAGTTAATTCAAGTGATTGTTAACCCAACAAATCATCAAATTAGCCCGATCAAACTGTCGGTCGACTGAAAATTTGTAGTGTACGAGAGCTCTTAAACATTGTATTCAACAAATTAGCTAATCGCCGTATATACGTGTGATTAAATGGCGATTTTAACCAGTTAGCTGCGACATAATGCTTTTATTAGTTCCGTATAAAGTCAAAACTACATACACAAATGCATCTCACGCTCTAACCCAAAAAAGAAAACATATTGCGCAGGCATTCGGTATTATCTAAAGCCCCAGATAAACCAAATTAAATATCAATCAAGAACCAGCCATAGATGCGTTTAATTTGGAAGAAAATTCTACAAAGATATCGTTATCAACCGCCAATGAGCCCATGGGTTATATTTCACGGTTTGTATAATGAAATGGGAGATAACACCGTCACCTATGGCGTTCCCATAGCAAACGTAACATAATGTAGCTAATAGCCAAACACGAACGGCTCGCGGTCACACAGTTGTATCAGATAGAGCCATTAAGTTTAGATGACTTCCAGTGGAGGGTCACCATCATTTTACGCGTTCTTGGGACATCAAAAATCTTTTATTGATTGGTTTTTACTTGATTGTGCTAAATGGAGGGTTATGTTTTTGAAGTGTGTACCTATACTTGTTTGTTAAGCCTTAGAGTCTAGGTGGCTTGTTGGATTTTACTTTTAGTTTCAGGTGGGTACCTACTTTAACATTAAAAGAAACAAATGTTTTCAATAAGCACTTGAACTTTAGCAAAAACGATAGTACCACTGGCATCATATAATATCGTTATACATATAAGTACTTTACTTAGGAAAGTAAAATTATTTAAAAGAAAAAATAAATATTAAAAACAAGCAACCAAAAAAGAGGTAAGTTAAACAATCGCGGTATCGAAAAGGTCCAAATATTTTATCGATTGTGTTTTCGATAACATTTCCGGCCATTCTTACACACTTTATTTGGTTTTCCCTGTAGAGATTTTATTCGATGTTTGCAAAGAAAAATAAAACAGTTAAACTTTCTGCGGGAAGCCATTTTGTTTTCGAAGAAGTTGGCGGGTGGTTGTCACGGGCCCTTTGAGGAAAATCATATTTGATATTTACGTAAGAAGGTAAGCTGGTAAGTAGATATTTTTTAATATAAGATACTGAGAAGAAATTTTATCAGTCTCTTCATAGTACGGGCGCAGGAAAAATGACAAGAAATGTATTTTGGTATTTTTTTCGCATGCGTTGCCAAAAAAACAGAACTCTCAAAAAATACCAATTAAAAATATTTGTATAGAAGCTAAAAGCGAAATTTCATTTACGTTTTATATAGATAGATAGCTAAATATATTTGTAAATGGCGAGCTATTGAACACTAAAGCTTTCACATAGGATTTAAAACAGGACTAACAAAATGGTGCGGATTAGAGTTATTGATGCCGTTGCAAATCAGCGCTGCATCGCTTACTGCAGTGCTTTACAGCGCTTTTTCAAGGAATTTGTAAAACACAAGTGTGCCTATTTTTTTTTTAATTGGAGGCTGGTGGAATGGCTGACTAATGGCCGGCTATGGTGCAAATTCCAAGTCCTTGGAATTGAAAATAAAAGTGACGTTTGTTCTCTCACCGGTATTTTATATTTATTATCAAAGTTATTCAGTGAATTTAATGTTTTAAAACATCAAAATAAAAATATGTTCGTATGATCAATTTATTTGTGCATACCGACGTGTATGTAGTGTTCATAATAAAATATTGTAAATCGTTTCATACGTTACAATTAGGGTTCCGTATACGAATGGTATAAATTCGTCATACATATCTGTTGGGGTTCCGCACTCCCGGACTCGCCTCTACGGAACCCCGTAGAAGCGAGTCCTACTCGCATTTGACCCATTTTTTTTCCTAAAAAAGTAACTAACACAAATTTTATACAAGGATATCCTTTTTGTAAAAAAAACATTTCGCGATATTAATCAAAATATCGTGTTACATATATTTTGTTTGTTTTAATTTTAATATAGGTACGCACGCCTAATATTGACAGAGTTTGTAATAACTGAATGTTTGTTTAATGTCTGTGATATTTGAAGTTAAATTAATATTTTTATATTAATGTCTGAGTTTGGTACTTTCATTAATATATATTAAGTCAAAAAGACAAGATAAATTATTTTCTCTAAGTTTATTNTCTTCAGCTTTATAATATTAGTATAGATATTAATAGAAAACTGTGTGAACTTTTCGCATTGTAATCAATTTTTGACTTGACCATTTTGATATTCAGACATTATGAGATGTGGACTAAAAGCGCTGTAGACATTTTGCGACTGGCATTAGGCCATTAAGACATTTTGCGATTAGGACTAACTGCGACGTGGTCAATTTGCCATCTTACGGCCATTCCCAATAACCTATGTATCTCTGAATTTGCTTACTAAAGATAGAATTTTGACATTAGCCGCATACAAGTAATGTCAAATTCCTATCTCTACTAAGCAAATCCAGAGATAGACAGAATATTGAATTCCGCAGTTAGTCATTCTGATACCAACCCATTTCTACCATCTCAGTTTAGTTTGTTTCATAAGCCCCATATTACAATTCACCCGGGTTTTGGTTACGTTTTCATTTTTCTCATTTTATTACAGTATTTAGTTAACGAGAGTCATGTCGTAAAAGAATATTTTTTGCTTACCATTAACTTTAAAATGCGGTCTAAGTCTTATAATGATTCCGCACGAAATTAGATGGGAGAAAACGAGATGATGTTGTAATACCCACTGAATAGAATTTTGCTGTACAGAGAAAAATTTAAGATACTGGTACTTTTAGATATATAGCTATGAATATCTATATTCCCTTTTTAATGCGGAAAATGGTGTACTCTTCATGAATGAGCATGTACTTAACAAGTTAGCTCTTTAGACCAGTGATGTGAGTCGAAGCCAACTGGTTACAATAGACGTTAAGCCAGTTAGTTAAGCTTAATTTAGTTAATTCAAGTGATTGTTAACCCAACAAATCATCAAATTAGCCCGATCAAACTGTCGGTCGACTGAAAATTTGTAGTGTACGAGAGCTCTTAAACATTGTATTCAACAAATTAGCTAATCGCCGTATATACGTGTGATTAAATGGCGATTTTAACCAGTTAGCTGCGACATAATGCTTTTATTAGTTCCGTATAAAGTCAAAACTACATACACAAATGCATCTCACGCTCTAACCCAAAAAAGAAAACATATTGCGCAGGCATTCGGTATTATCTAAAGCCCCAGA
This sequence comes from Heliothis virescens, assembly GCA_002382865.2. NCBI lineage: Eukaryota > Metazoa > Arthropoda > Insecta > Lepidoptera > Noctuidae > Heliothis > Heliothis virescens. The sequence goes on along the minus strand of NWSH02000329.1, from coordinate 4,950,454 downwards.
TAAACCAAATTAAATATCAATCAAGAACCAGCCATAGATGCGTTTAATTTGGAAGAAAATTCTACAAAGATATCGTTATCAACCGCCAATGAGCCCATGGGTTATATTTCACGGTTTGTATAATGAAATGGGAGATAACACCGTCACCTATGGCGTTCCCATAGCAAACGTAACATAATGTAGCTAATAGCCAAACACGAACGGCTCGCGGTCACACAGTTGTATCAGATAGAGCCATTAAGTTTAGATGACTTCCAGTGGAGGGTCACCATCATTTTACGCGTTCTTGGGACATCAAAAATCTTTTATTGATTGGTTTTTACTTGATTGTGCTAAATGGAGGGTTATGTTTTTGAAGTGTGTACCTATACTTGTTTGTTAAGCCTTAGAGTCTAGGTGGCTTGTTGGATTTTACTTTTAGTTTCAGGTGGGTACCTACTTTAACATTAAAAGAAACAAATGTTTTCAATAAGCACTTGAACTTTAGCAAAAACGATAGTACCACTGGCATCATATAATATCGTTATACATATAAGTACTTTACTTAGGAAAGTAAAATTATTTAAAAGAAAAAATAAATATTAAAAACAAGCAACCAAAAAAGAGGTAAGTTAAACAATCGCGGTATCGAAAAGGTCCAAATATTTTATCGATTGTGTTTTCGATAACATTTCCGGCCATTCTTACACACTTTATTTGGTTTTCCCTGTAGAGATTTTATTCGATGTTTGCAAAGAAAAATAAAACAGTTAAACTTTCTGCGGGAAGCCATTTTGTTTTCGAAGAAGTTGGCGGGTGGTTGTCACGGGCCCTTTGAGGAAAATCATATTTGATATTTACGTAAGAAGGTAAGCTGGTAAGTAGATATTTTTTAATATAAGATACTGAGAAGAAATTTTATCAGTCTCTTCATAGTACGGGCGCAGGAAAAATGACAAGAAATGTATTTTGGTATTTTTTTCGCATGCGTTGCCAAAAAAACAGAACTCTCAAAAAATACCAATTAAAAATATTTGTATAGAAGCTAAAAGCGAAATTTCATTTACGTTTTATATAGATAGATAGCTAAATATATTTGTAAATGGCGAGCTATTGAACACTAAAGCTTTCACATAGGATTTAAAACAGGACTAACAAAATGGTGCGGATTAGAGTTATTGATGCCGTTGCAAATCAGCGCTGCATCGCTTACTGCAGTGCTTTACAGCGCTTTTTCAAGGAATTTGTAAAACACAAGTGTGCCTATTTTTTTTTTAATTGGAGGCTGGTGGAATGGCTGACTAATGGCCGGCTATGGTGCAAATTCCAAGTCCTTGGAATTGAAAATAAAAGTGACGTTTGTTCTCTCACCGGTATTTTATATTTATTATCAAAGTTATTCAGTGAATTTAATGTTTTAAAACATCAAAATAAAAATATGTTCGTATGATCAATTTATTTGTGCATACCGACGTGTATGTAGTGTTCATAATAAAATATTGTAAATCGTTTCATACGTTACAATTAGGGTTCCGTATACGAATGGTATAAATTCGTCATACATATCTGTTGGGGTTCCGCACTCCCGGACTCGCCTCTACGGAACCCCGTAGAAGCGAGTCCTACTCGCATTTGACCCATTTTTTTTCCTAAAAAAGTAACTAACACAAATTTTATACAAGGATATCCTTTTTGTAAAAAAAACATTTCGCGATATTAATCAAAATATCGTGTTACATATATTTTGTTTGTTTTAATTTTAATATAGGTACGCACGCCTAATATTGACAGAGTTTGTAATAACTGAATGTTTGTTTAATGTCTGTGATATTTGAAGTTAAATTAATATTTTTATATTAATGTCTGAGTTTGGTACTTTCATTAATATATATTAAGTCAAAAAGACAAGATAAATTATTTTCTCTAAGTTTATTCTACGTGATTTTTTTTCTCAAGTACTTAAGTTTTTTTTAAGGGTTAGACATAATGTTTTAAAGATGGGGCTCTTTGAAATGGTAACTAAAATCTTGATTGCCTAAGAATTTTTAAAGGTAGATAAAAACCAAGTAAATCTTAGAAGAAAAAAAACAATAAGTTACGTATACCAACTTTGCGCTACCTCATATTAGTTTATCCCACAAAACATTCAAGCGCATTCACCCTAGTTTATCGATATGCCAACTACAAGATATCGAACGACTTTCTAAACAAAACTATTTCTAAAAATATCAGCCACTATCTTCGATATAATATGCTCGTAAAAGAACCGCCAGATTGATGAATAATCTAAAGGGTCACATAGAAAATAAATACTGTTCTGAGCAAAAGATAGCAGTAAAGGTGTTATTACACTTGTCTAAAAATCCAATAATGACATAAATATCGGGACATGGTTGGTATGCTATGGATTAGCTTGCGTTATGGGTGCTAATACAACTGATAAACTACACGTACCTATATATTTATAAATAGATAGATATCGTAACACTCATACCAAAGCCAACAAACATGCTCATCACATAAATGCTGACCGTACCGGAAATCGAACCCGGAACCTCCAATTAGGCAGTCTGGCGTGTTGACCATTGCACCAACAGAGCCCAAAAATTTGATTTCTTGACAACTTGCAGCAAATATGCTGAAATCACCCACATCAGTTCAGTCCAATATCTAAATGTCATATAAAATTAAAAAAAAGCAATTTCGAACAAAGATATTCGATAAGTGTTATACCACCTTTATCAATAGCCATTCCGATTTTGATGTTATCTTTAGATTCTCGTATAATATGCTTTATTTTTGAATCCGTTTTTTCGATTATTTTACTGAACGTGATGTGGTTTTTGGTCTATGGTTATATCCCTATGATTTTCGGATTGGTAAGAATAAGCTGTCATGGCTGATGTCAATGTGTGTGTGATTTCTTATGATATACCTATTGACGAGGTGGTTATTATTATACAAACTATACCGTGATAGGTAACAGTATTACGTTTGATTAATGCGCCTTATGCCATCAAAGCCGTTTTCTTTCCAAGTCTTTTTTGAACGCGTTGCGTGTATGTTATATGTATAGTTTTTGTTTCTCCCTGTGATTCGTATGCTTCGAGTGCCTTTCGATGTTTCAAATGTATCAGACTTTCCGTATCTGCCACATTTTTCTCCTATCACAAATTCTTGTCGCACTCTTCAATCACCGACGATTTTACAACATTAATCAGAAATTACCTGGAAAAATTATCTAAACTATTTATAGTCTCTTTTATAAGCAAAAGGCATTCCCGATTTAATCTACTTACAGTCAAAGCGTTTGATGCAATTTTCAAATTCTGAGAACGGTACCGTCGGCTATGTGTGAAGCCTAAGCCTCACACGAATCGAGTTATTAAATTATACCTAATCAAATTGTAATCACTTAATGGAGGCCCGTATTACAAGCACATACTGTGACATTCAATTCAAATTAGACATGACTGTCGTAACAGACCACACAAGATATCAACGCAATCTGCTGCTTTTCAAACCAGCCATTTTCACTTCGCTCTTTCACCTAACGCGCAATTCAATTTCAACCATAACAACTTGGCTACAAAGTTCAAAATGACTTAGCTTGACGAGTTTGAAGTCACTTCAGGTTCGTAATCGGTAGGCTACTGTTGGCTCGTAAAATAGGCCTTTCTGAGTTTACAGGCTAATTAAAGACTTGAATTAACAGTCTTAAGGACATTCGTGATAGTTGACACTTAATTTCAAGTCGTTTTGCTGCCATTAAGCAAGTTTTAAGTAGTGACATACGGTCGTGACGGTTCAAGGACTAAGCTGTCAATCATTTTACGGTTTTTTGAAAGGATCGCGTTGAAAGGTGAACGGTAATGCGTTTTAAATTGCTTAATTTGGTATTAGATTATAATTGACGCTGATAAAACGATGCAACTTTGTCGAACTTTGAAACTTCTATATTAGGTACAATAATATAAACAATGTTATGTCGTTCTGATTTTGAACTGCTCTTTATTGAGAGATAAAATGTCTTAATTTGTTTCAAACATTTGAGGAATATTAGACCAAAATTGATTCAGTACTTTAAAGCACACATAACTGATTTTAATAATTCTGATTTCTATAAATGGGTGTCATAAATACCTGGATGATTGCATTTAAATTAAGCAGCAGTTTATTCAATTATGGGCTATATTGTGTACAATAAAATAATTGGTAGGTTCACCACAATTTGGACATTTTATAGGCGATAATGATCACATGTAATATGATGATAGGAATTCGCCTCTAGCTATATATTTATAATGAGTCGAGTACTATAATAAAACCTAATTGTCTATCAATAAGCAAAAGGAAGTATACCTTCATAAGTATAACGTATTATTAGGTATGACGTATCTACTCATGTAATAAATTCGCAAATTATAGATATTACTTAAATCGACATGGTATTTCGAAATTGCTTTTATCAGCGGAACCCCGATAGTTTTAATATTTTACAAGCGTCAAATACTTCCAATACACATCGCAGTCCCACTATACTTGTGTATAAATTAAATAAATAGATAACGAAACGTTTTCCATAAAAAAACGTATTCATACAAAACTAATAGCTACCTACCGATTGTGAAAAAGCGTTACGAAAGTCATAGATATATTTCCACAGAATTTTTCTTTGATACCGTACGATATAGATTTATAAATGCGGTGTTGAATAAACTTTATAAGACCTTTCAATCAACTAAAGCAAACTAAAATTGAAGAAAAAAACACCAAAGAATTTAAATAATTTGCTTAACAACATTTTGAGACACAATTATAATTTATCTTTTTGCAAATAAAATTTCCAAATCTTTTTGGAATAATTTCCCCAAAAATTTACTGTTTGCCTAAACTGGTAACACTAACTAGCTTTGTCAAAATGTAACCGACAAAGTCCTATTAACCCATAATTTGATAACAGGCAACGAGGTATGTCGCCATGAGATGACATGAATCATGAATATAATCCTATTACACCAAGTTCAGTGTGCAGCGGATAATTTGATTTCATGGAATGAATGCTGTTTAGTGTTGCCAACTAGCTGTGAGCTTTCTCCCTAAAGGCATTAAAAAAACAACATTAACGCTCAGTTTAGGGTTGCCAACTTTTTCTACAAGAAATAAAGTATATTCAGGTCCAAGAAGAATTTTAAACAGTATTTAAAAAAAATAACAGTATTTGATTTACTTATTGCTTTAAACACATGTTTTAGACCTGTGTATGCATTCTGATAATGTAACTGAACAGTCTTTTGTTTAATTTGGTGAAAAACAGTAAAATACTGTTTAGAACGGTATGGTTGGCAACCCTAGCTCAGTTTCAAAAGTTCGAGATAGTTCTAGATATCTATCATGAAAGCCTTACGGTTCTGATGACATAATTTTAGTGGTCAGAATTAATCATGGTCTGTGTCCGAATACACCTGACCACATTTTAATAGAATGCTTTGGTGAACACCGTATGAAAGAGTTATTATGAATTTTAATTGCAAATGTGTGTTTATGATTGATGTGTCATTAATTTTAGTTATGATAATGATTTATATTGTGTTCTACTAATAGTCTATTATTTTTATATATTTAAATAACAATAAAAATAAAATTATCTAACCGACTTGACATAAAGGAAGGGGTTTTCAATTCGAATGTTTTTATTCTTTTTTATGTTTTTCAAACAATATTCAATCGAAAATGGTTTTGGGTAACCAAATTTTTGTCAAATCTAACCTATTTTTTGTTCACGATATAGATAAACGATGTTATGTATAACAGTTTACTATCTCGTTGTGAAAGCATGTTTTTGTACATTTTACATACCTTTGGATAACGAGTTAAATTCCTAAATCGTGCTCTGCTTACATCTGCTTGATTATCAGTATTTAATATCTTTGAATTCAGGTTACATACACCACTAAAAGACAGCATTTTGTGAATATTTTCGTGTACTTATAGTTTTTTTAATTAAATCGTGGTTAATTAATGCATGTGGTATTTTGTTGGGTAATCGATAAGGTAGTTTTTGAGATACTTAACATTTCCATTTATTATGCATGCATGCAGCAATGCATTTCAAATGTTTTTGGAAAAATAAAATTTCGTCATTAAATTAAGACAAAACATTTAGGTATAAATAGAAGAGATATGCCATAAAATACCACTTAAAACAAAACAGCTCAAAAAGTATTTAGTTTCAAATTTTGACAGACGGTTGACAGCTGTCATAGCTGTCAAAATAAGTGGCGCGAAAGTATATAAGTACTCGAACTTAGTACAATCTCTTACGTAACTCGCGATCCGTGTAATAAAACCTTTACGAGTAAGAAACTTGTGGAATAAAGTAAATATTGAACAAAGTCTTCGGGGCTAAACCGTAAGTGGGTTCTATTATTTATTCTGTAGTATTAGGTTGTATGTTAGTATTTGTTTTGTGGCCTAGCCATTGCCGTGATGGCCTCTCTGGGACGTTTTTGTTGTTAGTACAGACAACAGCACATCGAGTTACCACAATCTGTCAAATTTCTGCAATAGATTTTCAACCTTATCACAATGGAGGTAGGTTGATGTTTGGCTGGTAAAATTTGACAGATTCGGTTACCGTGACCTGCGGTTGTTAGTACCTAGCCAAGGATAACGGTCAGGGATTTTAGTACCTGAGCTGCAAATAAGTGTACCTAGAGACTGATAGTTTTGTAAGTAACTTTATTGTGTCGTAAGTTTGGATTGTCTTTTTTAATTCTTTTGTTTTTATGTGAAGACATGACGAAGAAATAGCCACATAAGTCAATCGATCAGAAATCATAGGGCAATGTTTGATTAGATCGGTCCTTCAATAGGTGACCACTGGAGTGTACAGTACATTTAAAAATTTTAAGTGTACAGACAACAAGCCAACCTACCCGAATTTGTCAAATTTTATCAATCGAATATTAACTTTCCTCAATTGTGATAACTTTGAAAATTGATTGAAGAAATTTGACAGATCGTAGTAGGTTGGTGTGCTGGCGACTGTACAGACAACAGCACATCAAATTACCACAATCTGTCAAATTTCTGCAATAGATTTTCAAGCTTATCAAAATAACGGAAGGTTAATATTCGATTGGTATAATTTGACAGATTCGTTTACGTTGACCTTCTGTTGTCTGTACATTCCAATATTTTAAACTCTAGTTATTTCACGGAATCTTGACGTAAAATCCGCTTTGTTTGATATTTAGTTGTTATAGTTGTTCAGAATTCACAAAAGGTACACTTTGAAAATATTACGGAATATTTTACAGAATAACAAAGCTTAAGCATTCCCAAAGAACTTGAGCAATATTTTTAATGCATTTTAGATCAAAGAGCAAAGTTATGCATACAAATAAATATTTCTGATTTCTTTGTACTGCAGGAGCCCCCAAAACTTTTACTTACTGCGGAATACAATAATCTATCTATCATTGGATTTCCAAAATAACTATCAGGGGGTGATTAGGGATCGATACTGATGCCAAAAATACAATCAGTAGAAATTTTGTCTGTCTGTCTGTATAACCGCTATAGAAACAAAAACTACTCGACGGATTTTAACAAAACTTGGTACAATTATTATTCATAGTCCTGAGATGGTTATATTATACTTTCCATCACGTTACAATCAATAGGAGCAGAGCAGTGAAGGAAAAGATCTTTGATTATGACTACCCGTTGTCGCTGGCATAAGCGACATGATCTGCGAACGAAGTCGCTGGCAGAAGCTAGTATAACATAAAATTTTATTCTAGTTTTATTAAACGCAGTAAATGGTTCAAATAGCAGAGTATTTATTTTATAGGAATGGACCATTTTTACTGCCAATGGCTATCATTTGCGGTGTCACGTTTTGAATAAGTAAATGATGTGTGTCAACTATTTTTTCAACCATTTAAAAGCTTTTATGTTATTTTTTAGCGCGCTTGAAAATTTCAGCATATCAAATTAATGTAATCAGTTTTTTTTATTACGCAAAATTATTGTATTTTTTTACTGTAAAAACTTTACTTATTATTCGGAGATTTTAAACACACATACGTTCTAGTACCTTAGTGTCTAAATTATCTACTTCTTCTTCTTATCGAGTGAGCTGCAGGTTTATCACCTAACAAGCCCTAGTGTCAGAGTTTTCTCAAGTCCGCCTGACGGCCTCTGACGTGGATTTACCTATATACTGCTACTGAGTAACATTCGAGGACGCCGGCTTTACGTGCCCTCCCAGGCACGGGGGTGTAACACCGCCAACTTCTAAAAGTGAAAGTTTCTAAAACCCACGAAGCGATTTCGGCCTGGCCCGGGAGTCGAACCCGAGACCTGTGATCGGCAGTCGCACTGTGCGACCACTAGACCAACGAGGCAGTCTACTATGTACCTACGATTAAAAAACTATTTCTCAATAGCTATTTCACAGATAGTGTCATAGAAATGTTTTTAATTTTGATTACTTTTCTATGATCTGTCAGACAACTAGCTGGATCCTGTGAAACGGGTTGGAGGATAATTTTTTTTTTTTTTACTTTTATAGTTTACTAGCTTCTGCCAGTGGTTTCACCCGCGTCCCGTGGGAACTACTCGGTGCACCCGGATAAAAAGTAGCCTGTAACTAGAGAATGCAATCCCGGGATCCCGAAAACCGGGATCCCGGGATCCCGGCCTTATTCCAGTCCCGAAAATTTCGGGATTAGTTTTGTCCAATACCGGGATTTTCGGGATTGAAGAAAATCCTATTACCGTAATAAGTAGTACTCAAAATTGACTGAAAAAGTGTGATTTATCGTAACTCAAAGTTCCTAATTTCTTAAGTTTTCTTAAGAATATTTTTTGTTTAACTAGCTTCTGCCAGCGACTTCGTATGCGGACCATCTCGCTTATGCCAGTAACAACGGGTCGTCGTAATCAAAGATCTCAAAGAGTTTGATGTTAAATTCTAATAGCACGGAGAGTAACTTCTCCCGTTTTCCCAGCATTTCTCTTCACTCCTCTGCTCCTATTGATTGTAGCGAGATGAAAACTATACTAAAACTAGCTCAGAAGTATAAATAATAAGTGTACCAAGTTTCGTTAAAATCCGTAGTGTAGTTTTTGTTTCTATAACGGTTATACAAAAAGACAGACAGACAAAACTCTTACTAATTGCATTTCTGGCATCAGAATATATCCCTAATCACCTTCTGATAGTTATTTTGGAAATATATTGCATGTACAGTTTCTGTTTGTCTGTCTGTCTTCTGGCTGTATCTCATAAACCGTGATAGCTAGAAAGCTGAAACTTTCACAAATGATGTAAATATTTCCGTTGCCGCTATAACAACAGATACTAAAAATTT
>NWSH02000329.1:4906586-4918914 GCA_002382865.2 Heliothis virescens | reverse complement strand
AAGTGGTCGTCGCAACTGCAAAAATGCACCAAATAAGTTTTGTTACGTTTGTGGATAGTACATTGTGAAATCACAAGCAAAAATGTTTCCGAAAAAGTGAAAAGTGCATATTTACTTTATTTTGGACGTGCTATTTATCGAGATAAACCATGGATACCACAGTTTTTTTGTGTATTTTATCAAATATAAAGATTTTAAGTGGAAAGTATGCGCTAATCTGAAAGTTGTATCTATTTTACTCAGATCATAGGGTGGATTTACTAAATACTGTTGTTTTCTTTGTTTGTGGGACAGCCGAACCACTGAAAAACCTTGAAGAACGATTTTAAGGCTGTTGAGACACAACTATGCTAGGCGATTACTGTTGGCATCTAAAACGAGAAAATCCTTTAAACTACAAACGACAGAGTCAAAATTTAAAAGCATTCGGGGTTCAAATTTTATAAACTGATTTTTTTCTGTATTTTTATACCTAAATGTTAATAATAAACTCGATTAATGTAAAAAAATCTGGTACATTCTATAAAATTTCTTTACATTATGTTGGATTCTTTGAATTTTGAGGATAATTTTTCACATCCTCACAAAAAAAAATGATACGTGATGGAAAGAAAATATGTATGCATTCTTACTAAACGATATAAATCAATAGGAAAACATGACATTTCATAGAGGGTACTTAATTTTTGTTTTCATTTGTAACGCAGTGTTATTACTAACAGCTTTAAATCAGGCCTATTTATATTGGATTCGGGAAAAAACATAGCTTAACTATGCAAAATTGTTAGGCCATGAATAATGAAGGCCGAGATTTTAAAAATGCCAGTTAATAAATATATAGATCAAGATTCCGAATTCCGAATCCAGCGATGCATTTATACGCATCATAGTCCTTTACGCTTATTCTCGGTATCGATAATTATTAGCTACTGTAAATTAGCCCTGATTAGATAATTATCTCCAGCTAATTAAAGTTCGCATAGCATGTCTCACCACGTTAATTGGCTGATCCAGTTCCACCATAACTTTCATGGTATTCCCATCATTAATTATTACAACAACGGGAAGCCACTCTCCACTTATCGGGCCTACACGCAACTGCCCTACGCACTTACTGACCTATTTTCACTAGCAATTTTGAACCTTATTGCTTTTGAAATAAGGGTGCGTCAATATATTGTGTACCAACGCTAATTTTGACATGCAATTTCGACCTTATAGCTAACGAAATAAAGGTGTGATTGTAATCCAATATTAATTACTGGAAAGTCGTAGATAAGAGAAGTTAACAAGGTGATAAAGTCTGTTACTATCATTTCATGTTTCGTTGCGTTTCGAGTGGAACTAATGGGTGTCCGGGGTTCGAGTCCGGGTTGTTGTGTTTTTATTTTACTGTCGGATCATGGTGCGTAATGAGTTTAAAAAGGATTGGAGTTTGTGCTTTATAATGTTCTTGATGTGGAAAAAACTATGGTTCAAGTTTGAGTTGTTGTTATACTCGGTTTATTTGATATCTAAAAATGTATTATATGAATATTCCTTAGGTACATTATCTTAAGCTAACGAAACGATTTACGATTGTTGGTTTAATGTTATGTCTTTAAAAAAACAGCCTATTGATTGATTTTTTTTTTTCTGAAAAGCATATTTAGTCTTGAAATTACAATTTTTTCATGTAATTGGTCCAAATAAGCATTTTTAGCATGAAATTACAGTTTCATATAATAATTAAATTGTGTGGTCCAAAATAGAAGCACGTACGTAACAGCTGACTATTCCCGCGGTGTAAAAATCAATTGAGAAAGCAAGATGAGTTCACTGCTACTCATAGTTATTATAAATACCCTATTTTCTCACTAACTGCGGAATTCCATAACCTATCTATCTGTCGATTCAGTCACGAGAGATTGGAATTTGACGTTACTTGCGTGGAGCTTATGTCAAAATTCAATCTTTGGTTAGCAATTCCACAGATAGATAGTCTATTGGAAACGGCACTGATATATTAAAACACTAATTTGTTCTACTCTGAACTCTAATAACGTATCATAAAGTCATACTGTACTGCAATACAGCAATACAGTAAAATCACGTGTAAACGTTTAGTATACCTAACTAGCTTCCACCAGCGGTTTCACCCGCATTCCCATGGGAACTTCCGCGCGCACCCGGATAAAAAGTAGCCTATAACCTTTCTCGATAAATGGGCTATCTAACACTGAAAGAATTTTTCAAATCGAACCAGTAGTTCCTGAGATTAGCGCGTTCAAACAAACAAACTCTTCAGCTTTATAATATTAGTATAGATCATTGATTAAATGAAAACCCAAGATAGACAGTCTCGAACAAAAGTAACGCACGAAAGTGTCCCCAAACACTGTTTCTGTCTCTTTCTACACATTATTTCTTTATACAAACATGTGTTATTGCAAGTTCAACTTTACGTCAATCATTTAAAGTCGTTATTACAACGCAGTGCCTAAAGCAATAAAATTTTACGACCGAATTTGGTCGGCTAGGACAAGGCATTGAGTGGAGCCGACATGACTTTATTTTTTCATTATTAGTCAATATTTTAAGTTTGTAGAATTGTGTTAAAAACACATAAAAATACTTTTATTTTTGCATAAATATGGTTTTGGGTAGCCTATGGCTATATATATAAAAAAAAAACAAATAGTTACTGTTATAATTGTTTATTTAAATATTTTATTAACAAACGCGACGCTTGAATTTCGGCTTAAAAAAATCTTCTCGCCTTTGTTGACTGACGATTGATGTCCATTCTCCACATCGTATTGAATCACGAGGAAAACTGAAATAAAGAAATTTGTAAATATCATAATATTTTTAAAAAAAATACCGCCATCATCAAATCGACACTCGTACTTTAATGTACGAAACGTAAATATAATTGTCAAAACCTACATACCAAAAAGTTCTAAGTACATAAATATATTAACAAAAAAAAACACAAACAAAAAAAAACGACTCCACTTATATTAGAACAGGGTCACTTTTATAATGCGACGGAAATAAGAAGGTCGGTGTAGTGCGTCGTTCTAACACTGAACAAGCGGCCATTGAAGTTAGCCGTGTTATAATTTGAGCGTTGAATTAAACTTTTTAGAAAAATAAATCAAATTCACATATTGCTCGCTATAATCAGTCATAAAAACGGCAAAAACTAATCAATGAACTATTTTACTTACCGATAATACGATATCCCATCCTTTTTTAATCTTCTAGACGTGATATTTTTACAATTTTTTGGAGAACACTTCGACATTTTTAACGACTGCTTGCGGACACGAGCGACGCGAGACTATTTGAAATGAGCGCACAATTTGGAATGTTGCGCTCATTTTGTGCGGACGTTTTTGAGACGTTGAGTGTGGGTCTTGGCTTTTTTAGTACGTCAATGGTATAGATTTAAATTTTGTCATAATTTTTATGAATGCAATAAACATAACTATATATAGCTTTTATATTGAACTATCAAAATAAAAGCGATGGTTAATAAAACGGTTCATTCGTCTGCGGTTACGATACCAACGACTATTGTTTTTTATTGATTTACCAATAGATATTAACTGGAAATTAACTTTCTCGATTATGTTTACGGTTTAAGTGATATTTTTATTGATTAACATTTTTTATTTTGTTTTGAAGCAGCAAATTAGAGCTACGTAAAATATTTTGTTTATTTCAGTCCTTGAAATAAGTAGGTTAGACCGAAATATATACACTGAAAAATTATGTAGAAAACATGTGGCCGGTTTCGGTTGCGTCTAAAGGAAACTTCTTAATAATTTACAAACAGACATCAAAGCAAAAATTAGCCAGTAATGACCTCTAAGTTACCTAATCTAGCTTTGTGCTAATTTAATTTCGATCATTTTATTCTGCCATTTGACGATAAAACTCAAAAAAACCAGCAATGGAAATACATTATTTGTGAAAATTTCAGTTTTCTAGCTACCACGGATTATGAGATACAGCCCGGAGAAAGACAGACAGACAACGTAGTCTTAGTAATAGGGTCCCGTTTTACCCTTTGGGTACGGAACCCTAAAAATTACTTTCTTATTAAAGTATTTGCTGAGAGTTACAAAATCAGTCGCTTTATATTTTCATTTATTAAGACGTTCGCTCATTCATGGCAAATCGTTCTATATTCAGTACGTACCTAAGTAAGTAGGTACATTGTAAATAACCTCGTGATGCTGAGAATGTTGCGATATCAGCTTATGGCAGTCGCTCCACGTAAAATATTGATGTTCGGCGGCATCTAGTTAGATTGGCAGCCGACTACAGGTTTCTGTTTGGAGCTACCCTGAAGTAAATATTTGAACACTGATCAATGTAAGTACCTACAGATGACAGCAGGTCAATCCATCCGAAATTTTACCAATTGAACAATAACTTTCCACTAAGTATTGTGATATTGTTAAAAATCTATTGAAGAAATTTGACAGATCAAGTCGATGTGCTGGAGTGCTGAGATGGTGGAGCTAGAAAAAGAACTATTAAAAAAAAATACGGACTGCCGAAAAAAGTATCTAAATACCAAGTCGCAAAGTACTACATACTAAGAGCTTCTTTCTTTCGCGGAATTTTAACCTTGTATTATATTTTATCATTGAAACAGCTGTAAATATAAAGTTCTTGTCAAATACCTAAGTTAGATGCTCTTGGATTCTAGGGACTTCACCATAGTCAAATTGTATGGACAAAACAGGAAAGCGCTTCGCATGCCTGAGATGCAAATATTTGTTTTCAGAAAGTCATTTATTTAACGTGAATACCAGCAATAACGATGTTTCACTTAACTATACTAATTCTATGTCAACTTAGCTTCAAAGTATTGAAAGAACAAAAGTTTCTTTCATAAGCCGCTACAATACCCGTTTCCTGCGCCGACGCAGCCGTTGAAGCCTAAAAATATTCGCAAAGGAATTCGTTTACAGTTCTGTGTTGAACAGTAATACATTGTACATTGGTTACTGAAATATGGAATAGTGATGTGAATATATTATGTAGGTAATGTCGATAGATCGATCGTTTTATAAGTTAAAAATATTACTGAAAAGATTTTGGAATAACATAATAAGTACTTGCTTAATGTTGTTCCAGATTAAAACAAAAACGTCTGATAAATCTAACTACAAAACAAAAATTGTAAACTACAATTTACAAAGTAAATGAAATAATTAAATAATATAAATTCTATAAATAAATTCTTTATTGAACCAAAAAGTAATCCTATGTTTACACAATTAGGGTCTTATTATAAGTAAGCTTATATAATACTATACAATTTTGTGTCTTACTGCTAGCCTCCGCTGCCGAACTAGGTTTATAGCCTGTATTTCAGCATACGGCGCCTCAAACCTTCGGATTTGAATTTTATACATGAACAATAGTGCTTACTGAAAAAATGTACATAAAGAAGATAAAATTATCCAAGATTATCCAGATAAAATTCAATAAAACGCTACCAAGTTTATTTGTAACTAATGAGGCTACTCATAAAATCTAGTCATATTATACCAAACATATAAATAGATGCATAAAATAATTGAAAACTATGGAATTCGATTAATACTGATTCCAAAAATTATCGATATTTTAAAATTTTAAATTCCACAAAGTACCTCTTTCAAATACATTACATACATTACTACCAATAATTCAAATTTTAGAACTAAACAACAATGCTTTGAAAATAATAAACATTAGTAAAGTCAGCTGCTTAAAGATATGGCAACAAAAATATATGCCAAACTTAAGTAGAACCTTTGTATTATGAAACTTCTTTACCAAGGGAAGCCATTTAATAGTGGTTCATACAAAGTGATATATGGTTAGCCGTGCATTAGTACCTCGTAAACCAAAAATATTAATGTTTTCGTTTTAATTAAGTTTCTTTAGAATTTATAGTTATAAATACCGTAGGCAGTTAAACTAAGAATTCTGTAGAAATGCTCAAGATTTTGGTCTTGACAAAGAACTAAGAAGTGTCGTTAAAAGTTGTTGAATCTTTGCGTTTAAATAATATTTTAGAGTTGGTATCACACCTTGAAAATGGCAGTTTTGCAAAGATAGGGCTATACAGGGGGTCTGGTTGCTCGCTGATTTCTTGGTGACAGTTTCGTGTACAAATCTGGAGTGATACAATCTTTTTCAAGCTTTAACTTAATTTTTATGTGATTATCTTTCAGGTAAAGAAAAGTACGGATCAAACAGTACTAACTGTTAATAGCAAAGTACACACTTCATCAGTAATTAGAAATGCTATATTATCATCCATCGTATCCATCAAAATCAAAATCAAAATCAAAAGGCATTTATTCAAAGTAGGCTGAAAACAGCACTTTTCGAACGTCAAAATTACATCAGACAGCCCCAAAAACGCCCGCCCTTCACCACTTCCTATGTGTTTTTGCTGGGAAGAAGAAGTGGCGCAACAAACTCCCCAGCAACAAACATCGCACCAAATAAGTACCTATGCCAATTCAAGTGCTCTTTATTCTTCATTATCTTTTAAATCCAATTAAATGCCTTAGAGACGACATTTATGTCAGTACATTTTTTTAAATTAGGTTTTTTCATTCAATAATTAACCGTCAATCAATAACCTAACACCGTCATTAAATCCTATATGGTGATGGAACGTGTGAACAACAGCCGCTATTTCACGAGTGGCACGTCAAATTCTCCGCGCCCAGTCAGCTGTGACGACAAACATGGCGGACGCACTTGACCCGCGCACGCGCAGCCAGTTAGGCACCTAGCTGTACTTGAAATAATAATGTGAGAATATATTTTTTTGATTGAATAAATAAGTTATTTTTTATGTGTGTCCACCATCTTTGTAATTATTTGAACTTTGAACTTACATTATTTGTTTTTTACTTTGACAAAAAGGTGACTAATTTGTCCTAATTGTGAAGACAGATTTTTGCAACTTAGGTACTTATTTTTGTAATGAATCTTACTAACTTTTAAGCGGTGTTTAACTTCAAAAAGTTGTGATTTTAACTTAAACTTAGAAAAACTTTTAAGCACGCGTTTTATAAGTTATGTCACATATCATTTAGGTAAGTAAATGGCGTAGGTGCTTACTTACTGTTGTTAGTTAATTGGCGTACTTACATATTAAGATAGATTTGCCATAAAATGAATATTTGAAAATATGATAAAGGCGTAGGTATCCACCGAATTTTCTTATAATACCAATTCCGCACCGCTTCTTTGGACAAGTAAAACCTCACACAGGTGCACATAAAACAACAGCGAATTATAACACCTGTCAAATATTTACATAATAATAACATAGTCATGTTGTTTTAGCCTATAATACGGCGTATTAGATAATAACTCATACATTATAATTAGAAATAAACATCTCATTTGAATAGACAAGATTGCTACCAGCTTCAAACAATAGAACTAATTAACAAACAGTAGTTCATAATACACCAGTTAACTTCATCAAATTAATCCAAGAGCTCTAGTATACAGCTCTAGATTAAATTTAACGATACTTTTATTGCAGCTACCCCAACAATGGCTGATATAATCATAGGTTTTACTCCGACAGAGATAATTGCGCGCCCCTATTTACGTATAATATGTATCTCGCCGTTAATAAGGAAAAACCTCCAGCCCTCGAAACCGTAAAATTGTACGATAATTGAAGCCAGCTATAATCATTACGGTATACTTAAACACGGAGAAGCAGTTGTAATATCTTAGGCAGTACGTGCTAAAATACCAGAATACAATTTGCGAACCAATACAACCTCGTTCCGGGCGAAATAAGCTGTTGTTTATTAAGTGTAACTACAGGCGTTTGCAGTAAATCAAAATGTCCATTTGTCGATGGTAAAGTGTGTACTTTGAATGGACGTGCACGGTTTTGTAAAATCACAAAGTTAGACTAAACTCGTTGGAACATGTTATTCTAAGAAGGGTGCCCATAAACTGTTGGGAGGGCGGATTGTGCCTTGCGGGAGCCGCGACTTCCCATCTCGGTATGAAAGTAAAGGCGTTTTTATGGGATAACAAATCATTTTGGCTCATGTGTGGATAACGCCAACAGACTCATGCATAAGTAATGTAGGTACATACTCCAACATTTTGTCCGAACAAATTTATGGCCTCCAACCGAATGCATTCGAGGCCAGCTGTTAAAATTTGGAAAACAAAATAAAAGATCGTGGAATATTAATAAGGGGCAATTAATAAAGCGAGGAAATTAGCTATTTTTGAATAAATATTCGGAATTAATTTGATTTATTATTGCGGTTGTCAGCAGGTTGTTGATGTTTTGTGTATGAATATTGATGGTACAAAACGACACGCTGTGAAAATTGAGAGGTTGGTTACTCCAAACAGAAATTTTCATAGACTTCGTTTATCGCAAAAAAGAGAAGTTTATTAAAATAAACTACATTTATTTCAGGAGTAGAACCAAATTATTAATACGCATAACTTTTTTCCAGCTGGACCATTCAGTATTTTGAAATGACGACACTCGAAAATGGAGAACGATGAAAATTATGGATATTCTTTTCAAAACAACATAATAAAATGACAAAAAATACTCTATCAAAAATGGGTCACCAAAAAGTTTTTGGGTTCTAGACAACAGCGTAGGCGACGGAGAAAAACGTGCTCCAGGGTACACTTTCCAACCTTATTATTGTAAGAAACGAATTTCAATTTTAAATAAGCATACCTTAACCTTTACTTCTTCCAACACTCGATCACGTTATTTTCTAAGGTCTTAATGCTACACACCATTTTCCACAAAGACCTAAAGAAACAATTGACCTGGGTTTTGTTACCTTGAGGGCTTCAGCAAAAATAAGGCCCCTGAGAACTTGTAGACGAAGGTTAAATAATATTTTCTTAGTACATAGCTTAATAAACTAGTGTATAATCGAGTTCTTGGTATCCATTAGAAAGCAATCGATACAGGCTTAAGATCCATCTTTTCATAAGTAACTAATCTTAATCTGTAGGTACTAATATTATAAAGCTGAAGAATTTGTTTGTTCGTTTGCGTGAACAGGCTAAACTCAGGTCTGATTTAAAATTTATGGAGAGAAGAGCTCATGGCTAAGTCAAAGTCGCGCAGATCGATCGATCATAAGGTTAAGCAACGCTTGGCGCGGTCGGTCCGTGGATGGGTGACCATCTTGTCATAACGAGTTCTACCGTGTTTCGGAAGGCACGATAAACTGGTGGGTTGGGTCCCGGTTGCCGACCCCAACGAAATTGGGAAAAGGCTAGGCAGATGATTTATCGAGGAAAGCTATAGGTTACTTTTTTATATGGATGCAGAAAGTAGTTTCCATAAGATGCGGATGAACCCGGTGGCGGAAGCTAGTATATAATGAAGAGATGGTTTGTAAAGTCTAGAGCTGTGTACCAATTTTGAAAACTCTTTTACTAATAGAAAGTGACGTTATTAACATTTTATCTCGGTACAGAATGGGCCACGAATGAAATCACGCGAAACAGCTAGTGAGCAATAAATTTTCTTAAAACTCAAAGGCCTCTCGAGGGTGACTTGGACCTTATTCTGTCTTCTTTGTATCCCAGTAAATGAAATATGTAGTTACTTAGATGAAACTGATTTCGCAGAAATATAGTCTAGTCTATCAGAGACGGTTTCCTAGAACCAGTGCTTCGCAAAATTATAAATAAGCTTAGTAGACTTTATTAACGAATTCTTACTACAGAAAATTGCGGCTGTCATTGTCACACTGGAAACCTAATTTCTTCAAAAATACAACAAACACCTTAATACCTCTTTGACCGACTTAAAAAAACAGGTTTTCAATGTGAACAGAATGTTCAGACGACAGCGGGTCAACCTACCCGAACCTGTCAAATGCTACCAATCGAACATCAACCTTCCACTATTGTGATAAGATTGAAAATCTATTGCAGAAATTTGACAGATTGTGGTAACTTGATGTGATTTTGCGCGGCGCCATCTTGATGCAATTTTCAGCATAGTATTATCTTTCTCGAAATGGAAAGCTTGCTTCAGAAATACAACTCCCACCTTAACATCTTTGGAAACAGCACACTGAGTACTTCCCATGATATCGAAACACCATCAAAAGATTTACCTATCCAAATATTACTCAAGCTGAACACTTTTAGATCAGAATGTGTCCCACATTCGTTGTGTACGGAACTCCTCGTAAACAAGATTTAGAGGTAAACAAGCCGATAGTAACGGCTGCTGAGAGATCTGTATTATGTAATCACCCTTTTATGCTTTACGAAAGGGTGAAAGCAAAGAAAATGTGTTCATAATGAGGTGTTTTATGTTTCTGAATCCTGGCGACTGTGATTTGGCGCATACGTTTCAGGTACGCAGAGAACCTTCTTTTGTAGGAAGTTGGGAAATCATTAAATGATCACCAGTGATCGGAACTTGGATGCTATTTGAGATGATATCACTAATATGGATATGACCATATTCCCGGGATTTTAAGTAAGTAATTGATTCTGGTAATTATGTTTAGCATTCAAAAAAATTTAAATCGCGTTTTTTACATATTATTTATTTATTATGCTTTTTTAAAAGTCATTAAATAGATGAATGTAAGCATTTCTTCTATATATATAAAAATGAAACCCGTTTTCCTTTGTCACGGCATCACGTGTGAATGGCTGGACCGATTTCACAAATTCTTTTTTTGTTGTATTTCTTATTATTAGGAGAAGGTTCTTACGGAAAAAAAAACCGGCCAAGTGCGAGTCGGACTCGCACGCGAAGGGTTCCGTTCCATTATTTATGAAAAAAAAACGTACCTACAATTAGCCAAAACACGAACATTTCTCGGCAACAAAAAATAACTTTGTTTTTCATACAAATATATGAATAACAAAGCTACAATTTGCGGTTACTGAAAAAGTGCTATAACTCAAAAACTACTGACTGCATTTCGTTCAAACCAATTTTGGTTGATAGTTTTTATTAAGATCTATAACATATATTTTTTTTAGATTTTTCACTTTGGTAGCTTAGAAATTACAGGGGGGGGGGACACACATTTTAGCACTTTGAAAGTGTCTTACTCTGAAATGATTGACTTTGAGAAAAAATGGTTTTAGAAACCTCAATCTCATTTTTAAAGACCTATCTATAGACACCCCACAAGAGTAGGTTAGACGAAAAAATTTTTTTTTTGTTTCAGTTCCATGTATGGGGAGCCCCCTTCTAATATTATTATTTTTTTATTTTTGTATAAAACGTAAAGCGGTTAACATAATACATCTACCTACCGAGTTTGAATGGTGTAGTCTTAATAGTTTCGGAATAAACTGGCTGTGACATACGGACAGACAGACAGACAGACAGACAGACACCCTTTTAATTTGCTTTACGAAGGGTTGAAGCAAAGAAAATGTGTTCATAATGAGGATGTTTTTAATGTTTTCTGATCCTGGCGAACTGTGAATTATGGCGGCATACGTTATCAGGTAACGTCAAGCAGACCTTCTTTTTGTAGGAATTGGGAGAAATCATTAATTGATCACACCAGTGATTCGGAAACTTGGATGCTAATTTGAGAGATAAAATACTACAATGAGATATATGACCATATTCCCGGATTTTAAGTAAGTAATATGATTCTCGGTAATGATGTTTAGCAATTCAAAAATTTTAATCGCGTTTTTTACAATATTATATATTATGTTATTATGCTTTTTTAAGAAGTCAGATTACAATAGATGAATGTAAGCATTTCTTCTATATTATAAAAAATGAAACCCCGTTTTCCCTTTGATCACGGCATCACGTGTGGAATGGCTGGACGCGATTTCACAAATTCCTTTTGTTTGTTGTATTGTCTTATTATTAGGGGAAGGTGTCTTACGGAAAAAAAACCCGGCCACGTGCGAGTCGACTCGGCACGCGAGGGTCCGTTCCATTATTTATAGAAAAAAAACGTACCTACAATTAGCCAAAATTACGAACATTTCTCGGCAACAATAAAAATAACTTTGTTTTCATACAAATTCATATGAATAACAAAGCTAACATTATGCGTTAACTGAAAAAGCTGCTATAACTCAACGATAACGTATTGACGATGCATAATTCGTTTCAAACCAATTTTGGTTGATAGTTTTTTTTAACGATACTGATAACATCAATTATTTTTTAGATATTGTTTCACTGTTGGTGCTTAGAAATTAACAGGGGGGGGGAACACATCATTCTTATTAGCACTTTGAAAGTGTCTTACTCTGAATGAATTGACTTTGAGAAAATGGTTTAGAACCTCACTCT
>NWSH02000329.1:4882755-4906561 GCA_002382865.2 Heliothis virescens | reverse complement strand
TGACAATCTATAAGGTCCGATTTTGCCATTGCTACGGAACCTAAATTAAAGAAAATCTCTCAGAAATTGAAAAATATACATTTATTCGCATATTTTAAAAACGCGCGTAAGAATTGTTTGTTCTTGTTTGTTTATATGAATCTAATACCCGAGAATTTAAAGCCCGAAAACATATAATAATAGATAGTAAAATACCGAATTTAGGTCATATCCATACTTTATGTAAAGCATCCAAAATTCCCGATTCTTGATGGACCAGTGGTCATTGCAGGACTGTCAGACTTTACTGTAAAATCCCCCTCTGTTCGTTAGAGCCCTTCGTACCAACTATAACTCCTCAACAATCCTTGCAACCACGCATAGCATTGGTAGGGGGGGCCAGTAGACAAACACATTCTAACTTCAAAGTGAATGGATTTTTTTAAGTATATCTTGCAACATAATACAAGCTAATTAATACTTTCCATGGGTTAACCAACGTGCTGTAAAAGAGTTCCTGGCGTTACCATTGACTATACACAACGAACCCCTAATTCCTTTATAGACGAAAACTGTTATTTTAATAAAGATAACCATTAGTACTGGTCATTCAACAAGTAGATTGGTAATAAGCTATAAAATAATTTTCTTTATTCCATCATTATAGTTTCCTGCAATCCTTGCCTTCATACGCCTTCACAGACCAACAGAGCCATATCTCTCTCTACATAGGATTCTGCTTGTGTCACAAGTTCCCAGAAAACAGCTCCGTTTCTCGGATAAAAATAAATCCAGTAAATTAAACCTACATAACAAAACAAATTGGTTGTAGTATTTATGTAAAAGAGTAAGCATCTAACACACATTCATAATTTTTTTACAATCTTTAATAAGAAATAATTAACAACACATCATTTTTGTATGTAAGACACAGCACATAAAGTAACCAAATCTGTAATTTCTGCAATCGTTTTCACCTTATACAATGCAGTAGTTAATGTTGACTGTAATTTGACAGATCGTATACTTACCGCGCGTCTGTAAGACAACAGCACACAAGTTACGCACAATCTGTCAATTCTCAACGGTTTCAACTATACAATGGAGGTAAGGTTAGTTGAGTAAATTTGACAGATTCGTAACTGACTCTTTTGTACATCGATACATCATCCATTTCTTATAGCTCTAAAAGAGGACACTAAAGTCCGATACCTTTACAAAAACAATTGACAGTCGGTTAATTTGGAAGCTCCATGAGCGGCAAGCCATGGCCACATTAATATGCCCTTACGGCGACTATGGGGATACACAGTCAAACTACCCCATCCACGGAAATAAAAGTGAGATAAAAATTAGTATTTTGTATTTGTAATCCTTAGTTTCGCCATATCAGTAGTGAAACTCAAGTTTTTGCGAAAAACAAATTTGTTAATGTTTTTCGTAGAATCACAAATGACCCTCTCGCTGTGGTACAGGTGAGGAGTGTCAATTACTGACTAAACCCACGTTCCTGATCCTTTGTGTGCCGCGGTACTCTGAAACAATCCGCACCCACATATACCCTAAAGTAAATCTACATAGGTACCTCAACTATTTAGCTGTATTATCCGTTCAAAAGAATTTTTCGTTGAGGAAAACAAATAATCATCCAAGCACAATGATCGTAAAATATTTCATTCATAATCTCATTTTTAAAGACCTATCTATAGACACCCCACAAGAGTAGGTTAGACGAAAAAATTTTTTTTTTGTTTCAGTTCCATGTATGGGGAGCCCCCTTCTAATATTATTATTTTTTTATTTTTGTAAAAATCGTAAAGCGGTTAACATAATACATCTACCTACCGAGTTTGAATGGTGTAGTCTTAATAGTTTCGGAATAAACTGGCTGTGACATACGGACAGACAGACAGACAGACAGACATGACGAATCTATAAGGGTTCCGATTTTTGCCATTCGGCTACGGAACCCTAATATTAAGAAAATCTCTCAGAAATATTGAAAAATATACATTTAATTTTGCATATTTTAAAAACGCGCGTAACGAATTGTTTGTTTCTTTGTTTGTTTATATGAAACGTATAATCCCCGAGAATTTAAATCCCGGGAAAAAATATATATAAATAATAGTAAAATAACGAATTTTAGGTCATATCCATACTTTTGATAGTAATAGCATCCAAAATTCCGATCTTTGATGATCACGCAGTGGGTCAGTGGCAGGGACTGTCAGACTTTTACTGGCTAAAATCCCCCTTCTG
The DNA here is from genome assembly GCA_002382865.2 of Heliothis virescens. NCBI lineage: Eukaryota > Metazoa > Arthropoda > Insecta > Lepidoptera > Noctuidae > Heliothis > Heliothis virescens. Next base: position 4,904,320 of record NWSH02000329.1, on the reverse strand, counting down.
TTCGTTTTAGAGCCCTTTCTGTACCAGAGCCGTAGTAACTCTTTCGAACAATCCTTGCAACCCACGCATATGACCCTTGGTAGGGGGGGTACCAAGTAGTACAAACATCGATGTAACTTTTCAAAGTTGAATGGATTTTTTTAAGTATATCTTGGCACATAATACAAGCTAATTAATACCTTACCATGGGGTTAACCAACCGTGCGTGTGAAAAAGAGGTGTCCTTGGCCGTTTACCATTGTAATAATTACAAAACCTGGAACCCCTAATTCCTTCTATAGACAAGACAAAATGTTATGTTTAATATAACGATAACCAGTTAGTAGCTGGGTTCATTTCCAACAAGTATATTTGGTAAGAAGCTTATAAAATAAATTTTCTTATTCCATCATTATATTTTCCTGCTAAGGTCCTTGCCCTTCATTACTGCCTTCACAGGACCAACGGAGCCATTTATTCTCTCTCTGACGATAGGTTGCTGCTTGTGGTCACCCGTGTCCCGAGAAAACTATCTCCGTTCTCGGATAAAAAGTATCAATCCAGTAAATAAACCTACATAACAAAACTAAAATTGGTCTTGTAGGTATCTTATGTAAAAAGAGTAAGCATTCTAACACACATTCATAATGTTTTTTTACAATTCTTTTAATTAAGTACAATAATTAACAATCACATCAATTTTTTGTATGTACAGACGACAGCACATCAAGTTACCACAATCTGTCAAATTTCTGCAATCGATTTTCAACCTTATCACAATGCAGGTAGGTTAATGTTTGACTGGTAAAATTTGACAGATTCGTATACGTTGACCTGCTGTCGTCTGTACAGACAACAGCACATCAAGTTACCACAATCTGTCAAATTTCTGCAATCGGTTTTCAACCTTATTACAATGGAGGTAGGTTAATGTTTGAGTGGTAAAATTTGACAGATTCGTATACGTTGACCTGCTGTTGTCTGTACATTGATATCCATCCATCCATTTTCTTATAGCTCCTTAAAATACGGGACCACCTCAAGTCCGATTACCTTTGTACAAAAAACAATTGACAGTCGGTTTAAAGTTTGGAATTGCCTCCAGTTGAGCGGGCAAGCCCCATGGGGCCAATTAATAGTTGCCCCTGTCATCGGCGGACTATCGGCGGATGACAGCAGGCATCTATCCCCATCCACTGGAAATATAAAGTTGATGATACAAATTAGTATTTTTGTTATTTGTAAATCCTTAGTTTCGGCCAATATCAGTGAGTGAAACTCAAGTTCTTTGCGACATAAACCTAAATTTTTTTAATGTTTTTTTTCGGTAGGAAATCATCAGATGACCCCTCTCGCTGTGGGTACAGCGTGAGGGAGTGTCAGTTACTGACTAAAACCCACCGTGTTCCTTCTTGATCCCTTTGTGTGCCGCGGTAACTCTTTTGAACAATCCCGCAGCCCACATATACCTTAAAGTAAATCTAGATAGGTACTTCAACTATTTTTAGTCTGTATTTTTATCCGTATTCAAAAGAAAGTTTTTTTCGTTGAGATAAAAACCCTACAAGTTAGATCATCTCAAAGCAGCAATGGATTTCGTAAAATATTTCATTCATATTTAACGAGGTACGAACTGAACAAAAAGTATTTCTGAAACCAATTTCGGGTACTCTGGGTTTTTGTGAAGAAACTATATTTAGCTGTTTTGTTAGACTATCGTAGGTTGTATGTACAACATAAAAGAAAATGTATTTTTGTCTTTACCGTATTGTACATTTAAGGTTTAAATCTTTTTTTTCAGGTGCTGTGAAAGAAGAACTATAATCTTGAACACGGTAAAACCCGTGGTCGTGACACCATAATAAGCCATTTTACGCAAACGATAATTTTCTTAGGATATAACTACACAGTATCAAACAAAGTCGTTTTCTCTGTCCCTATAATATGCATGCCCAAGGATTTTGATGCAGTTTTTTTAATAGATAGAGTGATTGAAGAGGAAGGATTATACGCATTATAACATTCATTAAATAGGCGTGAAATACTTTTTTGCATTGCACCCATGCGAAGTCGGGGCGGGTCGTCATATATGTATAAGTACCATTTATTACCAAAGTGCAGTTTTCAGATCCAAATACAGAACCAAGAATGTTATTGGCTATATATTTTACTAGACAGACAGAAATGGTTTACTGGCAACTCATAAATTGGTCGTAAGCTATATAATATTGGTGCTATTTGCGAACTCAATTTATTTAACCCATAACTTATGACTATATACGCTTCATTTGCATCGGCAAAAATAACATGCATAGTATATATGATTTGTTTTATCTATACTACCTAATGTTAAAAAAAATAATTACGTGAATCGGTTCAGAAACCTCGGGGAAATCGGTGTACATATAAAAAAAAAAAAAAATATACCAGCCGAATTGAGAACCTCCTCCTTTTGGTTGAAGTCGGTAACAAAAGCTCGCGTTAACATCAGATAAAACTACTGACTTGCTAATAAATAAATTATAATACATATTCCATTCCATTCCAAGATAAAAAACATAAACCTGCTTGACAGCCGGGTAAAAAGGAAAATAGAAAGGGCTGATTCAGCATTACACCAAAACGAAAATTATTCGGTTCCGTAAAAACCAGAATAATTTACACGAATAGAAACTAACAAAAGTGAAACTGAAATAAGCTTAAGAAGCACCTTATTTATCACTGTCAGAATAAAAAATAAAGACATTACTGGACTCTCAAAGAAATTAACACTTGATGTTCTTACTTTTAATTAATTAAAATTAAGCTTTAAAGGCCCGTTTACACATTGCGATTTCATTGCCCGTTGCTTGTCATTTCATTGCAGCAAGATGCTACTTGCACTGTGTAAACGTAATCGTGCAATAGGTAAATGGTCGCCTGTCTATTATTCCTGCAATAAAATGGCAAGCAACGGGCAATGAAATCGCAATGTGTAAATGGGCCTTAAGTGAGGGCAGACTGAAAACTTGCAAGATCCGACTTCCGCAAACAACTTCCATTGTGCAAATAGTTAGTTGGATAAACTTTAAAAGTTTGTTACTGGGAAAATACCTACATAATTTGAGTACCAATTTAGTTTCTTTTTATTTTAAATCTAGACACTCGGCAGCGTGACAAGCCAAGTTCAAGCAAAAGGAACTGGCTAGCCAACGCCGAGCGTAATACATGAATCACACATCAATCACTTGGTGCTACTTTTTAGGGTTCCGTAGCCGAATGGCAAAAAACGGAACCCTTATAGATTCGTCATGTCTGTCTGTCTGTCTGTCTGTCTGTCTGTCTGTCCGTATGTCACAGCCACTTTATTCCGAAACTATTAGGACTACACAGTTAAAACTTGGTAGGTAGATGTATTTCATTGACCGCTTTACGATTCTTATGAAAAAATAAAAAATAATAATATTAGAGGGGGGCTCCCCATACATGGAACTGAAACTAAAAATTTTTTTTTTCATCCAACCTATACTTGTGGGGTGTCTATAGATAGGTCTTTAAAAATGAGATTGAGGTTTCTAAAACCATTTTTTCCTAAAGTCAATCATTTTAGAGTAAGACATTCCCAAAGTGCCAAAATGTGTGTCCCCCCCCCTGTAATTTCTAAACTACCAAAGTGAAAAATCTGAAAAAAATATATGTTATAGATCTCAATAAAAACTACTAACCAAAATTGGTTTGAACAAGATACAGTTAGTGGTTTTTGAGATATAGCTCTTTTTCAGTAACCGCAAATTATAACTTTGTTATTCATATATTTGTGTTTTGGCTAATTGTAGGTAATAAGTACGTTTATTTTTCATAGATATTGGAACGGAACCCTTCGTGTGCGAGTCCGACTCGCACTTGTTACTTAATTTCAAGAAAAAAGTAGATATAAATAAAATAGGGATCTGTTTACAGCAAAATTAAATACTAACTACCTCCTAAAGCTAAAGCTGATATTCTTTATTATAAAAGCATATCTAGTGTTAAATAAGTAGCACTTGGACACTAATAACAGTAATTACAACCCATCATTATACTACACTACTAATGAATAATACGAATGCAGCTATGATTGTATTTTTTATTCACCAAGATTAATAGGTAAGTGTGATTCGTCTAGCGATTTCAGCTTATGCAGTAATTACAAACCTGCTTCATGATTGAATTTAATTTGAAGTCAATTGCTTTAGTTGTTAAGTAATTTAGCAATAACTAGGTGTTCGATAGCGGTTTTGAAATTATGAATAATGAATTTTAATGGGAATATAGAGGTTTAAAATATAGTAATGAATCAATAAACTTCAAGAAAAATAAAAGGGAAAAATCATTAAGGGTTTGATTACGATTTAATTAATTTATTTCAATACAGTTAAGATAAATGTTTTAAGAAAATTTAATGCTTAAAAGAAACAAGTTATATTTTACATCATACAAATAATGTAGCCATCTTTGCTTTTAAAATATTATTTACGTCAAGCGTACATGGTGTTTTTTGGTCGGTAAAACACATTTTCGTACACCTATTTCTCGAGACCATAAATTTCGTGGGGTCCATAAAAGTCGGTAGCAATACTTGTTACATAAAACTACGATGAGGGACCAAAATCGTATTCAAAGTGGAAGAAAAAATATAGGCTACTATAGTGAACAGGTCGTAAAAGGAGAGGCAATATAGTTCACAAGATGACTTGCCAGCTACTTTCCTATATAGTTTGAGAAATTACTTTGTAATCGCTTGCATGTTACTCTTTTAGGACTCTTTTGAGGTAAGGTATGCGTCGTGAAACATGTTTGTGCAGGTAAAAATGAACTCTATTCACACTGTTTAAAGTTTGAATTAAGTAACTGTTGCTTACGTTTGGTATTCTGTGAACAAGATTTAGCTACTAGAACTTTAACTGAAATGGCAATCTGATTTGGTGACGACTTTTATTTTCAACTACTTACCTACACCACTCTTCATTTCAACATAAAACCACCTAAGACCTAAGCTAAAAATGGTTATTCAACAGATTGAAGTTATTAAAACTTAAGTGCTGAGGCGGTTCGCGCTCATGTCTAATTATAGGGAAACTTTGTCTTAAGACGTTATTCAAGGAACTTAAACTGTTGCTTACATTATTCCACCTTTGTCGTTAAACTATTTAATATTTTACTAATTAGGCTATACACAAGCTATTATGCTTTTGATCTATAATCTATACTAATATTATAAAGAGGAAAACTTTGTTTGTTTGGTTGTAATGAATAGGCTCAAAAACTACTGGACCGATTTAAAAAATTCTTTCACCATTCGAAAGCTACATTATCCACGAGTGACATAGGCTATATTTTATCCGGGTACGGGCAGAAATTCCCACGGGATGCGAGTGAAACCGCGGGAAAACGGCTAGTTAGATACTAAATTTGTATCTCGGTAGATAAACTTTCGACACAAAACATGGCACACAGCGGCCACTGTTGGCTGGATTGTTGAATTAATATATTTTTTAAATTATATTTAGGGCGTCACTCTTCTATATCAAGAATAAATCAAAATAGCGTCAATTATGTAAATCACTAGTACGAAATATTTGCTTGCATCCATAAAGTACTCGACAGTAAAAACAATAAAATTACAAGAGCAAAAACACAGCAAATAAAATCACACATAAATCCGCTTCATAAACATAACTCTACTGCTCATAATTACAGAATAGTCGTTTAAAAAAAAACGAATAAACCCCAGTGCTGCCAGCATGAAAGTTTATTACAAAATAGGAAAAATAAACGTTCACTGGCATTGTATGCGGTAATCGAGGAGCGGCAGAATAAAGCAATTAGATCGTTTGATACCATTTAGTAGCCATCGTTAAAGCTGGCCAATTTACCATGTTTATGGGCCAATGTGTAGATGATGAAGAATGGCTGCTAACCACTTAATTTGAAGATCTGAGGTTGCCTGAAGCTGGTAATAGGGAAGTTAGAAAATGGATGTGTTAAGAATGCAATCATAAATGTCTAAAGATAGATGGTGCTGCCTTAGGGTCATAATTTGAGCTACAGATCTATCTTAAGTGTTGTAACAACTACAATCAGAAATTATGAGATGAATCTTAGTTTTTTTGTTTGCACTTTAAAGACAGACATAAATATAGGTCTTGATGAAAAATAAAAAATATTCTATATGACTGTCGAAATGTTAATACCTGTAAATCATATCGTTCAGTTTTCTCGCTCAATGTAGATAAATACTTATTCATAAGCTATTCGTTTTCGTCATAAATCTATGCAAAGAAGCCGAGACATGAGACAGACATTGAATGCGTTTTGAGTGATTTATGAAAATTGTATTTCAATCATATTATCAAGTCTTGCTATAGCTTTCAATACACGTTTTATTTACATCACTGTTGAAATAAATTGTATGCGCAAGAGCCCAATAATTGGTTTACCACTTCAAATTCCATGGAACACATTTAAAATTCAAATAATGTTGTAAAATCGATTTCTTGACACAATTCTGTCCAAACAAAATTTTGTGATCACCATCAGTGGCGTGTAATAATTGTTGAATCTATAATATCAAATGTCAAATAAAATAGACTTCGATTTGAAACCAATACGTGACTTAACGCTTTTGAAAAGAGCCGATTTACAGCCTTAATCCACAGCAAATAAGGTTGAAAATCGGTCGTGTCACAAATGAAAAATCTACTAGAGACGTTACTGGATTATTTGATTAGAACAATAAGATTATTTGTTAATTTAGTTCAAATATACGAAGTCTCGTGTCAGTGTTCAAGTAGTTCATGATTACGTACACACATTACATATGTACGGTTAAAACAAATATTAACAATTTACTTTTTACTGAGAAACTGAGAAACTGAGATCATTAAATATGCCACCAGCTTTATTTATTCTTAATGTTCTGATTGCTTCATATGAAGAACGTGTGTTGACTGCCTTATTTGTGTTAATAGCGGACATTATTATCATTTATGTTGATTATTTATTATCTTGCTCAACTAAAAGATGCTCTTTTTCCTTGTTCAAATAGTATGCCAAGTTACGATAACTAGAGAAAACAATGTTTTCTTACTTACTACATCAGCATTTACAAGTCCGTGATACCTTTGACGTAAACAAATGTTCTTTCGCAAGCAACATTATAGGTACTTTCAATACACTACCATTTATAACCGACTTCAACAAAAAGGCGGAGGTTCTCAATTCGGCCGGTTTTTTTTTTAAGACTCAAGTCCAATTGAACACAACTTGGTTCTCTATCTACAATTAGGTCATCATAATTTTACCGTTATAACTGGCCTACAATATACTTGTACGTTCATTCTTAAAGCAAAATTTAAATAAAAAAAAGTTAAAAAAACATGGACACAACAAATCCTAGGTGGACTTGATCTACGATACTGCAGCTGCAACGGAGAGGGATTGACGCAAAACACAAGTTGGGCCAGCTGCCAGTTTCTCGAATACTCATAAAAAACCAGGTGCGTCTGGGGAAATATATGGGTGTCAAAGGCTTGTGATAGCTATGGCATTTGTTGCCTGCCTTGAGTATCTACTCTGTTGCAATCTGTTTAGTATACGACTTTCTTTTGAATCGCAAAATGTGTCTAGTATGTCAATTTGTATAGATGTAGGAGTTTGTAGCTAGGCAACGGTCAGGTAGGCGAATTAGTAAGGTCTCTCTGATCTCTCTAATCATACAATTGGATTGCGATTATCGACAGTTCGCGTTTAGTAACTTGTCACTTGCACAAACATATGTGCAGTGGTGATAAATGCCTATTATTGACAATACTATAGTTGCCAATTTCGTTCAAACAAAGCTTCTTGTCAAGATCCATAGGAACAAATGCGCAAATTATTTGGCGCAAACTGTGGAACACTAGAAACATATGCTACATTCGTGTACTCCGAAAACCTAGTAGGTACACTAATTAAACGAAATGCTTACCTACCCTATAACTAACACCCTAAAATCTCATACCAACTCCCAAGACACCCCGTCCCCAAAAACACCGCGCTAGGACCTCTAACTTCAAAGAAAATTTGAAACAACTTGAACAAGAAACGTAAATAATTTACCTCGCTCCAAACACGGCCACAACAAACCACAGATCGAGTATCGAACATTATAATTTATTAATCCCCAATAACAAAGTTTTGTTTGAATAACAGATATTTAAATCAATAAACGTTGGTCCCTCCTATTACGGCCGCGGTACCGATAATTATCAGACATTTTGAAATTAATTACTAAACAAATGCTTGCTGTCAATAATTTATTGGCTCTTCGATCACGCTTGAGTAGAATTTTAGGAACGCCTTACTTTGATTAGGTATTCAAATAATTGTGAAAACAAAGAAATAATGAACGAAACACGATGCTATACTGATATCCTGACGCGGTCTGGTGGTTGTGTGTCTTCTCTCCCATCTTTCGTATTCATATCTTAAGGTATTGAACACAATCTATCAAAGACACAATATAAAATCTATTGTTTATCGAAACACTTAGCATTCAACGTGTTAATGAGCATAGGTACCTACGAATTACCAGCAATGACATAAAGATCTTTGCTTCTAAATCAAGAACTGATGAACACAATCTCAAAACTGCAAACTTAAAATCAGAAAACCAAGAACTGAACAATAATGACGGCAATAACAAAGACAACGATAAATCGATACTTAACAAACTACTCGAGCAAACTTCAGTGTTGCTGAAGGCAATGAACACGAAAATAATAATCGAATCCATAACAATCAGTTTACGCCTGTTTCCGCGTAAAGTACTCCTAATATCAAAGTTGGACCTTTGTCAGAAACTTGCAAGTTTTCGGCAACGTTATTGTTTCCGATAAATGAGAACTTCAGGAAACCTCGCCAATTGAAAACGTTAGTCTACGCTTGAAATGAGCCGAAGTTTTCGTATTGGCATTAACTGTTACTGCTTTTTGTTACGCGGGGGAAACCGCTGGCAGAAGCTAGTAGCTGATAAAATGAAACAGAAAACTATGATTCTACATAGTTTTCTGTTTCATTTTATCAGCTACTAGCTTCTGCCAGCGGTTTCACCCGCGTCCCGTGGGAACTACTCAGCGCACCAGGATAAAAAGTAGACAGTCTATAGCCTTCCTCGATAAATGGGCTATCTAACACTGGAAGAATTTTTCAAATTGGATCAGTAGTTCCTGAGATTAGTGCGTTCAAACAAACAAACTCTTCAGCTTTATAATATTAGTATAGATTTGCAAATTATCCAAAAAGTTTCATTAAGTAAGCAAAACAGTAATTTCACACAGTTTTCTTTATCTCCCACATTGCACAAAAATCAACCATAACATCCAAGCAAGCTTTCATGATAATTCATCAGTAACATTATTTAAAACCACGCAAAAAATTTAAAAATATTTTTATAAAACTTAACCGCGAGCATATTCTTCGAGTTTAATTAATTTTCACAACAAGTCGGTTAAAAAAAGGTAGTTAACTGATAACAATTCTCTTTACACCTTCCACGTTTGTTCGTTAATGATTATACATTAAAACCCTGGTCTTATCGTACCCGTCAATTTCACCCGGACCCCCCATTACTCGGAGTTCTGAGATCGTTAACCCTGCAGGATCAGTTATTATTTCAATTACTTTGAAAATAACGAGGGAACTATTGCTGTTGTTATGTTTTGATTGTATATCGAAGGTATAGTCTATTATTGTAGAAATAACACTATAGGGCAAAGGCCTCATCACGAACAGAAAAGGTGAGTTCACCCCGAGAAGCGATTTGTTTCTTTTTTATTTATTCCTTCATTTATAGGAGAGATAATCGATAACTATGTATTTATTTACTTGCTTATAAGCTCACTTATCAATCGCAGACAGATGGCATCATCATTTAAAATTAAAATTGACGGTATATAGGTATTATTCATCATCATTTCAGAGCCGAACAGACTACATTCTATCCTATAGGAAAAGACGTAGGTACAAAAATGTTTACACAAACATAAACTTGCTAAATGAATACTTTTTCGCTTGTTCATATATCAGCAAATGTTCACATTACTAGAAAACAATAACAACTAGGTATTTATTGGAAATACTAATATTTGTTCCAGGAATCGAATTTCCGCTAGTGTAGTGGAGCAACGAATAGCTGCGGAAATCCTTCATGTCAAACATAGACAATGATATTCGTATCTAAAACAGTTCACAGCGAATTTAGGACACCAAATTCGAAATATTTATTTCATTCTAGCCATTATGTGGCTGCCAGTCACTTTATTCCACTTATCAGGCTAGTTTTTGCCATTTATCAGACCGTGTGACAGCCTCATCCGACGTTTTTAGTCTGGACGGAAATCTGGCCGAAACCACCGAAACTAGAACTCCAAATTGATATACAACATACCTACAAAATAAACTGCGCCACATCGCTTGAAGAGACACGATATCTAAATATTTATATACAATAAAATGTAATGATACGTCTCTATTATTGTGTGGTATACCATAAAAAAGAGAAAACACGCCAACAACAAGATATAATGAAAAGCGTGTGTTAATATCCTCTTAAACCAAAAAAACCTTCATAAATTGAACCTTATACTAACGGGAAAAGGTCGTATTTGACCCCACCCAGCAGTGGTTTTTACGTATTTATGCACCTGAGTGTCCAAAACATCATCACCTGTCAATATAATTAAAAAGACAGCATTTCACGGGCGATGCCAGATGAAAGAGCTTGTTAACCTGTCGGCGGGGGCTCATTAAAACGATATTTTATCATAACGAGCGTCGGTGTTAAGGCCGGCTAAATATAAGGCTGGGTGGTAACAAAAGGTTAATATTTTGACACAAGTTAAGTACGAGGTACTGTTAAGGAAATTGTTTGAAATCACCACTTTAATGGTGATTATGGGGTGTGAGGTGAGAAAGGAGATAGTTGCTTCTGATCCTTTTCTAGATAAATCATTATGATTTGTTTAACAAGCCATAATACTTTCGTATAATCTTAAGAGGAAATTGTGGAATACTACCAAATGAAATTAAGCTATTTCTACAGAAACGTGTCCACAAATACAACACTAACAAAACTCGTGTCACAAGTTTGTATTGATAAAGTACATGTAAATCCCAAAAGGTTGATACTCGTGGAGGAAAATGTTCACTCTACATATAAGCCCAATATTAAACTCTGAATAGAAAGGTTATGGTTTCTTTTCCTATTCCTTTGATATACCTATCTAAATATATAAAACTCAAAGGTGACTGACTGACTGACATAGTGATCTATCAACGCACAGCCGAAACCACTGGATGGATCGGGCTGAAATTAAATTATATAAACAAACACGTGCCAACAAAAAATACAGATACATCAAATATTATTTACATAACTTATAACAATTAACCTTAAACTGAGGCACAATTAAAGTAATCAAAAAGTTTGAAAAACAAATCATCATGGTACTGTACTATTACGAACACTTTAATGGTATCTTCATGATAAATATGTAAAACATCATATATTTTTACTGCACACCTGCCCTACACTGACATTTAAGTAAATGGCTGTTTCAACTTTTAAAACTCCGTAATGACTTTGATATTATATGCTAAGAGGTTTGCACGCTGCAAACTTTTAGTGGGCCGATAGCTTGATCGGCTCATAAATCAGTATGAAGATGAATGTTAGTGCAGGTTACGACGATCAGGTATCAGGCCGCTATAAGACCGACTAAAGAGCTTGATCAGCGATTACCTACCAACAAAAAAAACATACATGCATACAAGATACGTGCGAAAAATATAACCGTTCTTGGCACTCGGGTAATAAAATGTCAACCAACTATTCGGACAACGTATATGTAAGATAAAGTACATGTAAATCCCAAAAGGTTGATACTCGTGAAGGAAAATGTTCACTCTACATATACGCCCAATATTTAACTCAGAATAGAAAGGTTATGGTTATTTTTCCTATTCCTTTGATATACCTATCTAAATATATAAAACTCAAAGGTGACTGACTGACTGACATAGTGATCTATCAACGCACAGCCGAAACCACTGGATGGATCGGGCTGAAATTAAATTATATAAACAAACACGTGCCAACAAAAAATACAGATACATCAAATATTATTTACATAACTTATAACAATTAACCTTAAACTGAGGCACAATTAAAGTAATCAAAAAGTTTGAAAAACAAATCATCATGGTACTGTACTATTACGAACACTTTAATGGTATCTTCATGATAAATATGTAAAACATCATATATTTTTACTGCACACCTGCCCTACACTGACATTTAAGTAAATGGCTGTTTCAACTTTTAAAACTCCGTAATGACTTTGATATTATATGCTAAGAGGTTTGCACGCTGCAAACTTTTAGTGGGCCGATAGCTTGATCGGCTCATAAATCAGTATGAAGATGAATGTTAGTGCAGGTTACGACGATCAGGTATCAGGCCGCTATAAGACCGACTAAAGAGCTTGATCAGCGATTACCTACCAACAAAAAAAACATACATGCATACAAGATACGTGCGAAAAATATAACCGTTCTTGGCACTCGGGTAATAAAATGTCAACCAACTATTCGGACAACTGTCGGGCGACAGTTTAGTCTGCCGTGTGTGACGACTCAAAACAAACATTATGCAAATATTATTTCAAGCATTTAGTTAAAGTACTTCGATAAAATTAATAACTATGAGATAAGGCTAAAATATTCATTGTAAAGAAACAATGGGCCCTTTTATAGAATGAGTTTAATATTGATATCTTAACAATTCGTTATTAGGTTAATCTGTACTTAAAAAGTAATTAAGGTGTTGTTTGGAAGGAAACTAAAACGATCAATATCCAATTAATATATTCAAAGATATCCATGATAACTTCAATGTTGGAGGTACTAAATGGTCCTCAATTTTGTAACGGGATCTAATTAGCCGTTTTCTGAAAGGCCCAACGTTTTGTATTAAACACATTTTGCCACAGCTGAGGGAAATTTTAATAATTAAAAGTTATATACCTTACAATAACTAGTTAACCCTTCTTTTTAAGGTTCCGTTTTACGCTTTGAATAAAACAGGACCCTAGTACTAAGGCGTCGCTGTCCGTCCGTCGGTAATGCCTAGACAGTTGTCACAGATAATGTAGTATGGTTGCTGTTATAACAAGACATACTGAAAACTAGAATAAAATATACATTTTAGGGGGTTCTCATACAACAAATATATTTTTTACAGATAATGGTCCAGAACGGAACCCTTCGTGGGCTAGTCCGACTCACGCTTGGGCCGTTTTTTTGCTATTTATTTTACGAAAGAACCTTTTTTTCAGGGGCTTGGAAACATTTGATTCCGGCCAAAAACCGCGATAAGACTTATAAAACCTGACTATTAATCTTTCAGTCATGGGGAGGAGAAATAAATACATCATTGGCGAAATGTTTGTTTCCACCATAATTTATCATGGTGTTCGACCTACATGCTTTGTGCATTCATCAACATACGTCACAGAGCTATGATAAAACTCACACAATTAAATTTATGGCCCACATTCCTGAAATAGAGACATAACTCTCATTGCTATAACAAACGGACAAGCGTAGATTACGTTGCAGTATGAATTTGATGTTGATGCCTGTGCTAAGAAATGATGTGTGAGTCTAAATGACGAAATTCATTGTATCAAAAAACACGAAAATAATCATAAAGTTTACTTCCTTCTTCGGCTATTCTGATAACTTAATAAAATAAATATTACCTTTTTACACTGTCCAATAAATATGGAATAACGGAATATGCCCATTTTGAATACCTTAAAATATGGATTCAGAAACAACCAAAACCCGGTACATAGCTGATTATATTTTAAACCTAACTACCTGAATTCTAGGCTAAGATTTTATCTTAGAGCGAAACTGACTCCACAATGCTCAGAGTATTTTTGAATTAAAGGTTGTTGTATTAAAGAAGCGCACCATTAACTATTAATACTCTAACACAACAAAAGACGGTGTGGGATGATAAACTTTCACTGGGACCTATAGAGTGTTGATTCAATTTTGTTTGTCGGTACAGCAACACTTTATTGTGTAAACGTTTCAACCAAAAGTTTATGCTTTGTTTAGACATTGCATTCCAGAAAATTCGGTCGATCGAAACAATGCAACGGGTAGCACGTTCGAAAACAGGAATGAGAAAATTTTGTCTACTTAGGCACCTTTATAGCAGAAGGATAGGTAGTAGTACTCGCGATTGCTTCTTAATTTCTACTAGAAACCTTTGGTACAGTTTTTAACTTATCACGATTACACAAAAATGTATATCTAATTATATTCTTTACATTATCAACCACTCCGAGAAAAAACTAGAAGCTGGCAATTGTAATCCCATTTTCTCGAATCATGAATTACAATATCCCTCAAAGCATGATTAGATTCTACTTTTAAATCTAATTTCGAATCAAATAACTTACTTTTAAAAATAATTCAATAAAGTTTTTATCATATCACCTAGCTAGACTTTTACCAAAGATTCGATTCCCTCCAGCCTATTCTCATGATTCAAACTTCGAAGATCAACGGCCAGCATTAACATTCCAATTTTAAATCATTAATAGTACAAACGACTTGGATATTCCAAGTTCTAATGCCTCCCAGATGGATTACTCTTGAGTCCAGATCTACAGATAAAAACTCTTTATAATTTATTCGGTACATTACGTTTTGGATTTTAGACGAAGTTTCGACAGAGGGAGCCGAATGAACGATCTCTTTACTTAATATTGTTTTAGTACTGGAAATATTTTTTGTATTTTTAAAAGCTTTGTTTTATAAAATTCAGGTTTTGGTGGAAATAAACTTTTTAGGAGTTACCGAAATATTCTCATTACGACAGGACTCTATTATGTTTTGGCTATGATTTTCCTTAAGTTGAGGAAGCAATTTCGGTCTAATTACTTACCTAGTTTTTTATTTTTCATAAAAGTCTGCCTCTCTTAAAGCCTATTCAAATATGTGTAATACATAAGACTAATGTATGTTAATAATACGTAATTTATGTTGAAATATCAGTTTTCGTATATCATTCATGGTCCAATCAGATTGAAGTTCATTCTTCATAAGCTTTAACCCTTATTACTTAGTAGTACCTACCCCATCGTGTGCTCGTGTCTTCAATAAAAACGCCTACTTATCATAAAATATCGTATGACGTAAACCAACCTCCAATATAAATTGTATTCGGCCACAAACCGAAACTCATTCATTTCGCCTCATTATTTCCGACAACAAAAAACAATGCCTTGATGAGTACCTACGAAAATAGATCCTATTTTTCCGGACTTATATTATGGAACTTAATTATTTTCTTCCTGGTTATTAAAAATGTATAATAAGTACAGGCGACAGCATGTCAACCTACTGTCAAATTTTGTCAATCAAACATTAACCTTCGACTATTGTGATAAGATTGACAGTCTATTGAATTTTTCTTTACAGATTATGGTAGGTTGATGTGCTGGTTTCTGTACTTACTAATATTATAAATGCTGTTTGTTTGTCCGGCCGTATTTTTGTAAGAATCTGTTTTCGTTACAACTACTGAAATTAATTCAATAGTGTAGGCACGTGTGGGTTTAAGGGTAAATATACCTCTTAAAATTTCAGTGTTATTCTTTGAATAAAATGTTTTACTAATACAAGGAAAATAGAGCGAAAACTACTCTGATAGTTTCATTTTATTCTAAAGCCTATTTTCGTTTTTAGGGTTCCGTACCCTAAGGGTAAAGCGGGACTATATTACTAAGACTTCACTGCCCGTCCGTCTGTCAGAAGGTTGTGTCTCGACAACCGTGATAGTCAGACAGTTGAAACTTTCATTAATAATGTATTTCTGTTGCCGCTATAACAATAAATACCTACTGAAAACTAAAATGAAATACATATTTCACGCGGCTCCCATACAACATTGCGATTTTTGATAGATAACGAACGGTACGGAACCCGTCATGCTCGAGTCCAACTCACACTTTTCGCTTTTTACTTGTAAAGCTTTTCAGTGGAAAGCGTATTATTGTTTTTAGAACGATTGTTACCCGTTACCAGTAATTTCGTCTGAGCAGTTATCAGACAATACTTGGGTTGGCGTCGTTAATAGAGTGACAATGCAGAGTGGGACGTTCCAAGTACCCTTACATCTATTTGTCGACCTTTTGTTTTATGAAGTACACTAGAACATTTTAACCTATTACGGTATTTAGGCTGGTTTCACAACTTGTGGAAAGGTACTATGTACAGACGAAAGGTGGTGAGCCTATTCGAATCTGTCAAAATTTACCTAACGAACATTTATCCTTACACTATTGTGATAAGGTTGAAAATCTATTGCAGAAATCTGACAGATTGTGGTAGGTAACTTGATGTGCTGTTGTCTGTACCTAATTGTAAATGCAAAATTTATATTCACCTTAATATAACCTATGGTATCCACAATACGTAATGATAGTGTAATTAGTCACCTGTTATTAAATACTATAATTAAAGGGAATTAACATTATTTGTGTGACAATCTTCATAATCATACTCATTAATAAAATGGCAGATATTTATTAACGACACGTATGCAGACATTGAGGGATGGTGGATATTATGCATAAATATATAAATATCTCCTGAATTATGGGGCGTTATGTAGGTACTTATGATGCATAATTTTAGCCACATCATCCGAAGAGGTGCCTTAAAAAGCAGTCATTTTGCGATTTTTTTCGTGGTAGGAAAGTACTTCGTGGTAGTAATGAATGCTACACTAGGTATCACGACCGTAATTCTTGTTACTCGTACAGGTATCATCATCGTCTCTAAAAGGAGACTTGTAGATGGATGGACATAATTACTTACACGATTGAATACCTACACTAATAGAGTGGTCTAATAAACTTCAGTGTGTGTAGCTGCAAAGTATGTAACTGTGTCACAATTATCAGGCACCAATGACAAAACTATAACCCCCAACGAATATTCAATTCACTCCTAAAACAAAACACGTGCAAATAATAAGGCTCCTCGTTCCAAGTAAGCGGAATTGTTTCCCGTCCTAATGGCGGGTACAGATGAGCGACATGACAGCAACGACACTTTGTTTACACATGTCGATCGCGTGTGACAGTAATTTATTGCGTAATAAGCGTTCCCTTTACGCGGCAACACGTCTACAAAATGGTTCCCTTTCGTGACGCCCACAACATCAGAGCATTTCAATGACTGGAACCGCAACTACAAAACTCTAAGTATGCGAAAAGTGCTGGAATGGAGGTTGAAGTACCGCAAATAGTGATAGCTTTTTTCCGGTGGGAAATCATCAGATTACCCCTCTCACTGTGGGTGCAGTGTGAGGGAATGTTAAACTGCTACTGACTAAAACCCACCGTGTTCCTTCTTGGGCCTTTTGTGTACCAGGGCCGCGGTAAATCTTTCAATCAAATCAATCAGGCCCTGGCCTTAGTGAGCTCCGCTGGGGTTTGCTGACTCCTTTAAGGAAGGTACGGCGCGTAGGGGCGCACACAAGGCGCGTCGCAGACACGGGCCTGGCATCTCCTAGGAGACGGATGAACGATGAGCCACTCACACCGCACAGACCCAACGCCTACGGTGGCCGGGAGTCGTCTCTCTACACCCTGCACCCGTGGTGTTTACCAGGTCCACCGCGGCGGCTGGGATGAGCGATGCAAATTTATAATAGCTCCGCCGCTTTCTTCTCTAACTATTGCCTCCAACTGCTTCGCAGAAGGAGGCAACAGCAACTCGCCAAATAGTGATAGCTGACTAAAGCATTTTTGATCACGCACTTACGCAGATGTCTAACTTGAAAACAGAAGTATAATCTTTACGCACACATGTATGTACTGTACTTATACATGAGATACCTGTAGCAAAAGGGCAAGACTTTTCCAGGTGGTTAACTTCTCTAAGCCCACAACACGCGAAACCATTCTTTGTCATTGTTTTTTATTATTTTTCATTGTAACAGTTCAATTTACTCTCAAGTATTGATCGGCTGTCCCTTCCTTATCAAAATATTGTTGATTCCGAAGATCGGGCTGTCTGATTTTTTTGTGTATTGTGTTCTCGGGTTAATATTTTTTGTACCTTTACTTATTATATCGGGTATGATGTCTATTTGGGTATATTAAGGTAGGCTGGTTGTTATGTGATTCAAGTTCAGTCGTTCTTATCGAAAGCAGGTTATTGTAACAGTTTTTTCAATAAATAATTGGGCAAGTTTCTCGCTTTCGTGTAGTTTAGTTAAGGTGGTATAGGTAGGCAGGTTTTGCTTCAAAGGTATTGTATTCTTGCAATGATAATTCGGAGTCTTGGTAAATATTCCACCAACGAAAGGCACAAACAGGTTCAGCACTACCAGCACACAGCATAGGTTGGTTGAATGTGTATTTATTGACAGTCGTAACTTTAACATTTATTTACACCTATGCTAGGTCGTGGCAGCGATTGCGAACACTGAGAATAGGATAGACATATATGATGGCGTCCTAGCCAATTGTCGGCCACGGCGGCTGTTCTCATTTAAGGAGATCAGCCAGCTGCGCAGGACATATTATAGTGCACAAGCATTTGCGCAGACACAGGTGCACTCCCTATTCCCTCACTCTCATAACCCGATGGGATGCCAATCCGACACGACCGGAGAGAGATCAGGCGCAGCACCGACATTAACGTGCTCTCCGATGCACGGTGACATTTATACCGTTTCTGCAGGAATCTTAAAACGACCGCAAATCTAACCGATTAATAATAATATCATAACTGCCGTTCGAGTGATAAATTGACACCTTACTCCAAAAAATCTCTTTAATCTTGAGATTTTTTGAATCACAGACTTTGCCACGGTAAGCGCGTCAACCAAACCAAGCGGCAAAGTCCTCTAGTGACGCGATATTTATGAGTTTTATTCTAGCGGAAATTTTTCCCGACATTTTTTACAATAGGCACCTCTACATCAATCGCCGCTTAGTTAAACATCCCTTAGATCTACGTTAGATGGATCTTTGTTGTCAAAAATAAAAACTCTTGAAAACAAACAAGGAATAAAGACGTAGATTTTTTTCCAGGAATCTGGAAAATTTCCTCTCATTTTGAAGCTAGGTACAGATTTATATATAGCTATGCTGATTTCATGATAGTAACGTGTCTTTACATCGTTCACATCATATCAGCCAAGTGCCGTCCACTGCTGAACGTAAGCCTCCTCCAACGAAAGAAAATCATCCCGGTCAAGACCAGCCCCCACCCATTGCCCGACACCTTTTTAAAATTTTCATCATTATCTAAGCATATTTATTATAATTGAAGGAAACTTTTAAGTACGTACATTTAAGTAAGTACGTATACACAAGATAGGTAAATTGTTAGTAGTACATTTTATGTATCTGATATATAATATTATTCCTTAATTCATTTATTCAACTCACGGAGGATTCAACTTGTTGACATAAACAGACAAAGATAAACTAACTGCTTGGCATATCAAACTAGCACTTAGGTACAGCCTCCTGCGATAATATGCATATTTATTGAAAGACTTCCTGATACAAATGCAGTTTGCATTACATTTCAATCGGTAAACATATGCTTGCATATGCAGATGCATGCAAACGATGTGTGTAGCTAAGAATGTAGTTTTTAATGTTAGTGCATGAATGAATGCTAATAATATGTAAATGAGACAAGTTTCTTGTTAGCGAAGTTTTCCGTACTTACTTGCAATTTTATCTGTTGGTGCTATTGACGTTCAAATTAATTGATGGAGACTCTGTATCTCTGTATACTAGCTTCTGCCAGCGGTTGCACCCATACTCCCATATAAAAGTAGCATATAGCCTTCCTCGATATATGGACTACCTAACCCTGAAATAATTATTCAAGTCGGACCAGTAGCTCAGCTAACCGCTGGGTCGATTTGTAAAAATATGCTATGCTAAATATTCAGCTCATGCATCCAGGTAGATTATAAGATAGTTTATATCCGAATGTAGATTCATAATTTCATGAAACACAGAAACATTTTACATACATTGTCTCTTTCATTAAGTATGAAGGAAACAGATCGCCAAACCGCCACGTTGGTACAGACGACAGCACTTCAAATTACCACAATCTGTCAAATTTCTGCAATAGATTTTCAACCTTATCACAATGAAGGTAGGTTAATGTTTGACTGGTGAAATTTGGCACATTCGTATACGTTGACCTGCTGTCGTCTCTACCTTCGCTTGTCAAGTGGTAATCTCCACTCAACTCGCTAACATCAACTAATAACCCAATAAAACCATAAATAAATAAACTCCAAGCCACCGTGACTAATATTGCCACCTGGTTGCACTTGCACCTTCAAAGCTGCCCGTTCCACTCATTACAAACGATTATTATAAAGAAATGTGGCACAGGAAATAATAAAACTTAGAAGATACGCATCTGATCGAGTTATATCGCCATAAATATGTCTGACAAGTAATTAGAGTGACTTTCTGTGCTGATGGAATGCTTGTGGCAGGTAGATAATTAAATTAGTTGTAGATAAATTGGTGATAGTGTTTTTAGGGTTCCGTACCCAAAGGGTAAAAAGGAACCCTATTACTAAGACTTCGTTGTCTGTCTGTCTGTATGTATGTATGTCTGTCTGTCTGTCTATCTCCAGGCTGTATGATACAGCCTGGAGACAGACAGACATAGAAAATTTCAGCATTCTAGCTATCACGGTTAATGAGATACAGCCTGTATCTCATTAACCGTGATAGCTAGAATGCTGAAATTTTCACAAATGATGTATATCTGTTGCCGCTATAACAACAAATACAAAATTAAAAAATATATATATATTAAGGCTGTTGATTTATATTAATTAATTGCAAAATTGTATACTAGTAGCGCCATCTATTAGAAATAATGTGCAACTTAAGTAACTCACACTTGACCATTCCTATTGTACTTTTTTCATAGATAATGGTACGGAACCCTTCGTGCGCGAGTCCAACTCGCACTTGGCCGGTTTTTTTTATTGGTTAGATAGTTATGACGCAATTTGGAGCACTGAGAAAGTTCAGAGTTAGCTAGTGTAAATCAGCTTGGATACAGCAAATTAATTGTTAGGGTTATACCTACCTATTACTTATAACGTAGTTTATTTTGCTTTCATTGTATAAATGTGGTTTGAATGAATTTGATATCTGGAAGGCAATTCAAATGCATAAGAAAAAAATCCTTAAGCCCACCTTTTTACGCTAAGTTTTCTACTCTTTAACCTTTTATATTACAAAGAAAAAAGTACTGAATGCTTTAACCCTTAATCACTCGCGCGGGGTCATTCTGACCCCAGAGCGCATTTAAAAGCGTATAACTATTAGAGTTTTTAAGTTATAAACAAAACAGTCCAGGTAGCTTCCTAACTTGTCGGTACCTTTAATGTATGTTGCCGGCAAGCAGCGCCGGAGAGTGGACGCGTCTCTGTGAT